>CABFOV010008530.1:0-12306 GCA_902141375.1 Timema poppense
CTAATCCATTAGAGTAATTAGTACTTAAAGCGTATAACCCGAACGGGTAGTAAGACGCGGTGCTAAATATTATTATATATTATTATTGTTATTTTATAAGTATTGATAATCTCTATCAAAAGTGACAGCTGCAGATAGTAGAACTTGACGTATGAATACGTTAAAGTGCCTCTACCAACTTTTATAATGGTCGGATAAGGCTTTTTAAATTTTTTTAGCGCCACGTCTTACTGCCCGTTCGGGATAGGCCTATACGCTTGTGTACTAATTACTCTAATGGTTTTAGGGATCATGATGGTTCTATTTATAGGAAGTTTACCCGCATTTGCGTGTAGGGAGAGTGGAAGACCATTTAGGAAAAACCACCCCCAGGACACTCGACCGAGATTCTAAGCTCGACCTCCCCTACTGCGAAAGTAGCGTGTTAGACCACGTGACCACGGGTGAAACGGGTGATAAGGCTCTTCCTTTGAAAATTGCACTGTACAATAAAATAAAACTTTAAGTTAATTCACAAGACACAAAGTCCAAGCAAATAAATATAACGCCTATTTACTTGGAACCACGAGATATAACGATTAAACCCCACCTAACCTTTTTTTTAAAGTGATAACCATTAGGAGCTAGAGGTTTAAATAGCTCCTGGGGACCTTTATCAACAATCATTCATTATTTAAGAACATCCGTTCGATCCGACGAGGAGTTGATTGATTTTGTTCCACACGAGAAGACTCAAGGACTGAGCTAAGAACCGGTACTCTCTCTACCTCCATGTATTTTAGAGGGCAGGTTGTACTCGTGGTTGCGGTGTTTGTGGCGTTGACTCAGCCGGGAGAAAGCAGGCGCTTCTCTAGATGTGAACTAGCGAGAGAACTACGTAGACAAGGATTCCCAATGCACCAGTTACCTGACTGTGAGTAAACCGTTCGTATAGTTAGTTTTTCCAGTGCCCTCTCACAAAGTAATATAGTGTGCGTTTCTTATGGTGAGGTATTTAACGCGCTCTTGTCAACCTCGGTGGTCTTGGGGTAAAGTGCTCGTCTCAGGACCCGATGTTTGTGGGTTCAAAAGCCGGGGTCAACGGTTCTTTCTTGAGGATACAAATACGTAGAACACCTTTCTTCGTAGGGGAAGTAAACCCGTCGGTCCCGTGTCGATTGTGGCTTGTAAAATAACCCTGGAAGGTAAGTGAAAATTAATTTCCCTGCAAAACTGTTAGGACCTTTCGCTCTAGCTCATAGAAATTCTCGAGTGAACATTAAATACCTCAAGTAAATAAATAAAATAAATACGTACTCTTTCTTAACCGACTGAAAATATAAAATAACTTAAATCTAGAACAGACACCTTCACTCCCCTGTAACCGTTTATTCATCACTGTGAAAGGGGAAGCCCCATACACACTAATGATCAATTTTTCAGCCCTGGTAGGAATTGAACCCGGGACGCTTAAATCAACAAGCAGAAACCCTGCTGACTGAGCTAAAGTGTCGAAACTTTCAAAAGTCCAATTTTCATAAGAACGGCCTTTTTCGAAAATGCGAACACATTTTTTTCGAACAACATTGATAATATTTTACTATAATTATTATTAGTGTTATTTTATAGTTCATAAAATTCTATGCTCCATATGGAACCATGAGGTATTACCACAAGAATGGAAGGAAGGTATTACAATACTCATTTTCAAAAAGGGAGATAAAACCAAGTGAAATGATTATAGAGGTATCTCACTACACTAACATGTTAAACAATTTTATCTAACAAAATTTTAATGAGATTGACGTCATATACAGCTGAAATAATTATTAGGAATCATCAGTGTTGGTTTCGACGAAATAGATCAACAGCGGATAAGATTTTTACTATTTGGCAAATATTAGAATTAATAAAAGTGAGAATACAACATGGCGGTTCATCGATTATACATAGATTTTAAAAAGGCTTACAATTCTATTAAAATAAATAAATTATATGACATTTTTGCTAAGTTTGAGATACCCCCAAAAAATTTTCAAACTATTTGAAGTATGTTTGAAAGATATGCATGATAGGATATGGGTCGGATGTCACAGGATACTTTCGAAATACAAAAAGGGTTGAAACAAGGAGATGCACTTTCTCTAATACTTTCTAATCTAGCCTTAGACTATGTTATTAGGATGATGCAAGAGAGTAGGAAAAGGTTGACATTAAACTGCACAATGTGGCTATTTGGATATGCAGACGATTTTTCTTTGTTGGGAAATAGTAAGAAAACTTTTGCAAAAATTGCAGACATTTTATTAGAAGATAGTAAAGAAATATGTTTAGAAGTGAAAGCTGAAAAGAAAAGAAAACTGTTGCAAAAATTGCAGACATTTTATTAGAAGATAGTAAAGAAATATGTTTAGAAGTGAAAGCTGAAAAGACTAAGTATAAGTTCACACAGATTGGTGGTGATAATTTAGAGATTACTACAACAAACATATCATTTGATAGGGTTAATTAGTATAAATATGTAGGAAATTTTTTAACTAGCAATAAAAATATTAGATGGGAAATTAGTAAAATAAAACAGTGGGGAAATTCTTGTTATTACTTGATCAGTAAGTTGTTGACATTTTGCCTGCTGTCAAGGAATGTCAAACTTAGAATATAGGCTACAAAACAATAATTTATCGGTTCTCTCTGGGTGTGAAATGTGATCTCTTACCTTACGTGACGAAAACAAATTTTGGATGTTTGAAAACAAGGTGCTTGGGAAGATATTTGGTACAAAAAAGATATTAGGCTACTGGGGAGTGGATGAGGTTACATAATTAAGAGTTAAATACCCTGTACTCATCACAATACATGGTTAGAATGATCAAATCTCGCAGATTACAGGGGGCAGGACATGCAGCGCGAATGGGAGATTCTAGAACCTTGTTCAGGGTATGGACTGGCAGACCCAATGGTAAGAGACAATTGGGAAGACCTAGACTCAGATGGGAGGATACCATTAGAAAGAACCTGAAATAGATGGGGTGTAATTATATGGACTTGGAAGAACTAGCTCAAGATAGGGATAGGGTGTAATCAGGTGGACTGGATAGAACTAGCTCACGAGAGGGATAGGGTGTAATGAGATAGTCTGAGGTAGAACTATCTCAGGAGAGGGATAGGGTGTAATGAGGGGGACTGGATAAAACTAGCTCAGGAGAGGGATAGGGTGTAATGAGATAGTCTGGGTAGAACTATCTCAGGATAGGGATAAGGTGTAATAAGGTGTAAGTTGTAATCAGGTGGCCTGGATAGAACTAGCTCAGGAGAGGGATAGGGTGTAATGAGGGGGACTGGATAAAACTAGCTCAGGATAGGGATAAGGTGTAATAAGGTGTAAGTTGTAATCAGGTGACCTGTATAGAACTATCTCAGGAGATGGATAGGGTGTAATCAGGTGGACTGGATAGAACTATCTCAGGATATGGATAGGGTGTAATGAGGTGGACTGGGCAGAACTAGCTCATGATAGGGATAAGGTGTAATGAGGTGGACTGGGAAGAACTAGCTCAGGAGAGGGATAGGGTGTAATTAAGTGTACTGGGCAGAACTAGCTCAGGACAGGGAGTAATTAAGTGTACTGGGTATAACTAGCTCAGGAGAGGGATAGGTGACGTACCTTATTAAGTGTGGTAGTGAACTTTAAGAGTTCCTCGCTAATGCCATAGAGTAAGTAAGTTAGCCTATTTTATAGATATTGATAACATCTATCAAACGCTACAACCGTGGTTCATATGGCTTGACTTATGAATACGTTAAAGGAGATTTAGTAGCTTATCCCGATGTCATATAAGACCCTTCATTTGAAAATTGGACTATAAAAATATACTTTTTTTTCACTCCCAAGAACTGTATTATTCACCATTCTAAAATAAAAAGAACAAGAATCTAATCTAACCAATAGATATTAAAGAAATTAGTGTTTGTCATTTAGGTATAATAAGAGCTAAAATAGATAGAAATTTATAGTCGTTGAGGGAGGGAGGATGGCATGGTTGGATTTTAAAACTACCCTTCACCTTAGACACAGAGTGGCGTGCAGCAGTGGAGAAAATGGCTTTATTGTGCTCGATGGATCAGTCCCATGCTCGATCATTGAAGTCAAACTACAGGATGAGAATCTACACCGGATTATCTATAGAAATGGCGCCAAGTACGTTTATAATGTTCCTAGGTGGAGCTGTCCAGCAGTAGGAGAACGAACAGGAGAGAAGGAAAATATAGATTACAATACATTGGGTTTTGTATTAAATGACATAATTCTATTCCCAAAGATCCATTCTACGCTCCTATATCAGTTACCTTTCGTTTCTGCTCTTAATGATCAACATAAAAATATGTGGATTTTTGTACTTTTCAGAGGGGAAAATGTTAACTTTTAAACTATGGTTACAAGTCTATTTAATATGTATATGGCCATATAAAATAGGTTTTGTTCATCCCAGTAAACAACAAACTCGTGTATTGTTGAAGGTTTTATCAATATTTAACCTAAGCCCAACGTGTGAATAATACAATCGTATCTACTTAGGAAGGAAGCCTTTAGGCCCTTGTGTGCGTGAGGTGGTAATACAATCGATGAAGTGTGTTTGAAATGATGTGTGGTTGCATGTTTCCAGGGGTGTGCTTGATTGAAAGTGAGAGCAGCAGAGACACAGCCGCAATAGGGAGACTCAACGACGACGGGTCGGAGGATCATGGACTGTTCCAGGTAGGTCATAACTTGGACAGTTAAACGTCACAGGTATGGTATGGGATGAAAGGGAATTCGAGTTAAGGACAATATTTTTGTAATGTTTTGCTGTTGCAAAAATGAATACAATATTGCTTGTATAGATACAGACCGCCTCTGTGATTTAGTGATCAAAGCTCCTGGCTACAGATATAGAAGTTCCGGGTTCGATCCCCAGAGCAGATTTTTTTTGTCAAGCAGAGGGTCTGGAATGGTGTTTAACTCGGTCTCACGAAGATAAATGAGGAGCTACTCGAATGAAGTAGCAGCACCGGTCTAAAAACTGAGATTAAAGGCTGAAGGGTTTGTTGTGCCGACCACACGACACCTTCTATCCGCAAATATTGGAACTATCTTCGCCATCATGCGACAGCTTCTCGGCCAGTATAGCTCACTTGCGAGCTGATGCCATGGAGTTTTTTTTCCAGTTGATACATTTAGTTTAATTTTATACATAAAGTAACATTAACATCTGTTCTTGAATATGTGTCACGGGCATCCCTGAATTTAAATATTACTCCTCCCTTTGATTTAAAAAAAAGTCCTGCTGAAATGTTACCAAGCCCATACCTAAATGGTGGCCATAAAATAAAAGCCCAGGAAAAATATAATTCCTTGGTTTCCCAAAGCCAAAAACCCTAATTTCCCAAACCAAACCCTGAATTGGATTTGATGAGATTGTTATATAACAAAATACTCTATTTGTTATGTTTAGTTATCTTTGGAATCTTCTTGAAAGTAAATAAACACAAACCTAATTTTTTTTAAAGTGTTTGGATAAGATGTAATAAAGATATCTATCTTCCTTGGACAGCCATATATACGATTTTCCCTAATATACTTCAAAATTCCCTGACAATTTCAGATTTTCTACGTCATTTGACCACGTTTCCTATCTTCTCCTCAGGAAAATTTGAGTAAATATCCTTATAATGCGTCCTCAAATTAGTGTAAGTACAGTACAATTTTTAAATAAAGAACTTTTGAAAAAAAAATACAAACTTTTTTTCTGTCAACATTGATAATAGTTAGCCATTTTATTGTTATTTTATAGGTTTTGATATCTTGGACAGTTGAAGATCACATGACCTGACGCATGAATACGTGAAATAAGTTCTAGTAACTTTTTTATCCGTCTGATTGTATAGTTAATCACGTTTGGAAATTATTTTTAACATAATATTTTTTATTCGTTTAACTGAAAAATTATATTTAGATGCGGTTATAGCAGTAATTATTAGATCTAAAACGAGTAGCTTTGCTATTTAATCCATCATAATCATATTGTTGGGTATTCATTTCTTCTCTCTTGAATGACATATTTGTATTAATAAATAAACAATATTGAGGACCTTATATAATATTTTTATCGCTGAGTAAAATTAATATATTACCATTTTTTTTTAGTACAGCGTCTTACTACTCGTTCTGGTTATACGCTTTTGTATTAATTACGCTAGTGGCTTTAGGGATAATAGGAAGGTTATAGTTAAAAAGTGTACCCACATTTGTGTGGAGGGAGAATGTTTTTTTTAATCACCCTCGGTACATCTATACTGTATTCGAACCTTGGTCTCCCCGTCATCGGCAGTCAAGTCTATTGCGAGAGTGACGCATTAGACCATGCGGTCACCAAAACGCGTGCCATTTTGATTGAAATGCTAATGATTCGTTAGTTAAACTTAAACGAGTATAAAACACAATTTTTTTCAGAGCTATGAAAATGTTAAGTAAGGTCCCGAACAATATTTATTTCAGAACAAAATTTGTCAATCAGAATAATTTGTTTAAAGCCTTTTTTTAAAAAATCTGGATTTTTTTTACATAAAAACAGGGAATTATGCTGGAATTTAATTATAGAGTTTTTATTGGCAACTTTGAAATTGTTTTTCAAACAAACATTAAATAAAATATTTAAAAAACACATGAAAGAATAGCTTGAAACACTGTCAACACTGTCCCTATGTATTGTGTACAGTAAGTAGCCCCATGGCTTCTTTGGTGCTCACTGACAGTCCACAGCTGACTTCTGACAGTCAACATTTAGGTATACACCTCAATTTTGACCGTCAAAAGTGACAGTTGCTAAACACATGTTTGTTTCAGATCATATGGTTCGGCGTAGGGATACATAATTTGGTCTGGTAGCTTTTCAAAGCCGTCAACTGTGAACTGTCAGTCAGCACCAAAGAAACCATGGGGCTACTGTAGCTGGGTGTACTAAAGAGTTAGTTTCATTGCTGCTTGCAGATCAGCGACAAGTTTTGGTGCGGAAGAGGATACACAGGCAAAGGATGCAATGTCAACTGCGACGGTGAGTCCACTCTACTCACAGATTTGTGTGTCACGGGTCATTGGCAACCTGGACTGAATCACTCGTAAATCCTTCAAGTCCCGAGGCAGTAAAGACTCGTTCACATGACCACGGTTGTCACAATGCTGTCTCTGTCAGACTCCCTTGACAGCACTGTCGCGAATAACCGGCTCCGTGGTGTAGTGGTCAGTGCACCTGGATAGAGTCCAAGGGTCCCAGATTCGGTCCCCGGCTAGCCCATTAGGTATTATTTTCCTAAAGGAGAATTACCCCAACGGTCACCAGGGTTTGTTTAATTTGTCTTAAGTTAGGTTTGAGTGTTTCCCCACCCTCGTAATCACTATCACCATCACCTCATCTCATCGGGACATGAAAGGCGCCTCCACGGAAAGGATGTATGGTTAGTACATTTGAGCATCCCCTGGGCAACGGTACATTAGTACTGACTAATCTTTACATTACTGGGCCACGAGGGATATAGCCCAGACGCTCAATAGTATTATTACTGTCGCGAATCAAATCATTTTAATGTGGGATAGTGACAGTAGCGCTGCCGTGGTAATACCGTCAACTATCGCAGTTACTTGCACAGCGTGAACAGGTATTGTAGGCCACTGCTGAGACTGTGGTTATTTTAGCACTGCGTATTTGTGGGAAATGTACCCGCATTTGCGTGTAGATATGGTGAAAACCACCCTTAATACACCTGACCGAGATTCGAAACTCATCGGCAGTCTACTAACACGAGAGTAGCGCGTTAGACCACGCGGCCACCGAAGTGGTTGAGACAGTGTGTAAAGTCAGGCTACCATCTCACAACTTAAACTAAAATATAATTGAACATTCTTCATCTGGTTCAGAAGTTCAACAAACCTGTATTGATTAATTATAAAGAAAAAAGAATGATTAAAGAATCTTCCAGCGATAGCTCCTTTTGATGCACCCGGGGTATCTTATAGTGTTGCCCATTTTAATATCCAATATTTGTTTATCAACCCCTAAGTCTATCTACCTCAATAGCAAACAGCTCTCCAACCACAATAGCAACAACTTGCACAACTTCCGCCATTTCCCCAGTGGCTAGAAGTATTTACTGTCCACGTTATCACGTTGATTTCAGTCCAAGGTTCTTACCGCGGCCCGACTATATGCACTGTACGTAACGTTTCCAGAGCTGCGGACAGCCGACATATCCAAGGCCGCAAGATGCGCCATGACGGTATTCCAGACACACGGTTTCCATGGATGGATGGGGTGGAAAGACCATTGCCAGGGGTCACTCCCGGACCTCTCCTGCTGCTTTCAAGGACATTCGGAGTTTTAAATCCTGGGACATTGATTTGACCTCCTCTGGACGCCTCCAGGAGAAGAGATAAGCATTCGTCTAACTAAGCAAGGCCTTATAAAAAGAAGAGGAGTGCGAGTATTATAAATAGTATGTAATATGTCCTACACAAATTAAAATTAAAATGATTTAGTAGCAGCCTTCGTGTTTTTTTTTAGTCCCTCGTCTTACTAACCCTTCGGGTTATACGCTTATGTACTAATTACACTAATGGCTTTAGGGATTGGGAAGGCTATATTTATAGGAAGTGTACCCAAATTTGCGTGTAAACAAAGTGGAAAACCATCATGGAAAAACCACCCTCAGTGCATCCGACAGAGTTTTTAACCTCGATATCCCCGTCATCGGAAGGCTGGTCCATTGCGAGGGTAGCATGTTAGACCACGTGGCCACCGAAGGGGGATAACAACTTTTATTGAGTGACGTCATAGAAGTCAAGGAGGAAGGGAGAAGGAGAGCAGAAATGAAACTGATGAAGAACTGAAACAAGGAAAGATGATTAACTTTCAGGATATAAAAAATGAAGCTGCTGATATGACATGCTGGAGGAGTCGATTTGGACAAGGCAACGGACCTGTCGAAATACAGAACACCTTATAAAATATAAACTTTATGGAAATTGATTTTATTAAACCTCTTAATAATTTTGTTTACAAAATATAAAATGAATAAAAATGAAAAAATAGCTAAATACCAAGCAGTCGAACCGAAATATTCTTGTTCCGGTTCTTCCGGTAAACATTTTAAGGTTTCGGTTCTTGTTTCAGTTAGAGAGAACTAAAAGTTCCTCTTCTTTTTGGTTCTTAATTAGGTTTCGTTCTTTTTAGTTTTTTTAATTTAATAGTTATATTACCATTATACAATTAGTCAAAAGAAAAATAGCCTACATAAAAAAACTAACTTATAATAAATTAAAAGTTGTTTCTAAAAAAATACAAAAGATTAATCCGATATAACAAAAGATCCTAAAACAAAATTAGAGTACTTCAAAATGAGATTAAGTTAAAAAAGGAAGGGTATAAAATGCAATTTATAAAAATAATTTAAGAACTTATAAGAAGCTTTATGAACTTAAATATAATATTTCGATTACAATTATGGTTCTGGTTCTTAGACAGTTTATTTTTGGGTTAATTCCAGCCATCGGTTCTGGTCCCAGTTTGAATCCTTGTTAATAAGTAGCAAAGCAATGACCTGGATAAAAACAAATCCCCAATAAGTTGTCAATAAGTGTATTTTTTTAAATTTCTAAGTATGCTAGAGGTCAATATTTTATAAATAAAAATCTAGGTCCTTCGAATACTAAAAATATTCATCAATGGTACAATCCTGATGATAAAGTAAGGTGGAAATTAAAAAAAAAAAGTAATTCTTAGGCAGATTACACTAAAGGAAACGTTATATTGATTATATAAATAATAAAAATATATTACTAACATTTTCCTAAAGAATAAATCTCCATATTAATTCATTTAAAGAATGAATGTGTAGCTTAAAAAGTACAGTCCGATTTTTATAAGAGGGGCCTTTTAGAACGAGCAAACTTTTTGCTGTCAATATTGATAACATTTTAATATTTATAGGGAATATCTTATAAGAATTTATAATATCTATCCAACGTGACAGTGTATCTAGTGACTTTTCTAGCTAACAGATAAGGTTATTCCTATGAAAGCTGGATTGTATTTTGACTTATCGTCGAGTCGATTAGAGTCTCACATTTAGTGCGTACTTTGATTATACCAAGGGCACCCATGTGTGTTTTCCAAATAAGGGGCGGATTAGATTCCCATTTGCTGGGGTTGTGGCACTCCCTCAACTCCCCTAGAGAAAATATCAGGGATTAAATCTTGTGGGAAGGAATTTTAGAGCATCTGTACATAATTCTGAGCTAATTATACGAGTTTCAAGAGCCAATTTTCCCAACATCAACAACAATAAAATTCTATAAAATTAACAAAAAATAAAATGTAGCCGTAGCTGAACCCAATGAATAGAAACATAATATTTTTCTCAAGATTAGTAAACACAACAAAATGAAGAAAGCTGTTAAAGAGGGAATGAAAGTAAATCTATATCTTATCATTTTTAACTCTGCACCTCTTCGTTCCATAGGTCTTAATCTTTTTTCCAGTGTAGATAATACAAGTATCATAATTCTGACCTTGGGTTTACTTTCGAGGACCTTTAGGCTTCTTGTTTATAACAAACCAGCGCTGCTGTTACGTAAAAGTGTTACTATTTTATTTGTAATCTGTGAGTCGTACAGAAAATGGCATACTGCTCCAAGACACGTGCAAGTAAGTTAGTTAAAAAAATATAAATAAATATTTCTAAATGTCTTTTTGATCTAGAAATGATATTACAAGTAACTAACTTACCTATAAAGTTTTTAACTAATGTTTTATTTGATTGCAATATTTTGATTCTTAGATAATTTGTGACATATTTGGTCCTCGTGTGTGGACCCGAGGTTTTAAATTAAAAAATTAATATATAGACTTTTGATCAAATGTTTTTTTTTAAATGTACTGGATGATGGTGATATACTAGAGTACCTTAATAATAGTGATGCTGATCTTTTGAATTGGGAAGATGAAGATTTTATTTCACAATAAAATGAACATATCAGTGAAGACAGTTCTGATGAGAATTTTGAAAACCATGAACAAGCCCAACAATTAGGCCATACCTCTCCATCAAGAGAAAGCTCATACTAGGTTAATAATAGGTTAATAACGGACTCTTAACTAATAATGAAGGGCTTATCACTTATGCGCGTAAGTACTTTTAAAGCACGTCTTGTAAAAAATTGTACAAGTCCAAAATCATGGCGGGTTTAATTTAAACTTATAGTAAGTATGCCTGGTTATTTTTTAAGCAGGTTCCGAATTTTGATGATATATCATCTTTTCTATTCTAGCACCTTAAACGACGCAAAGTGAACGCGTGATCCCATTTTTCAGTGTTCCTCCGCGTTCCCAAAAGCTCGCCTCTAATCCACACCATGACTGGGCATAATGAAATGTGAGCTTCCTGCCATTGTTTAACAAGTTTTAATTGCGAGGTACGAGATACATCAAGTGGAACATCCAAACATCTCCTCTGCAAACTAACGTGATACGACGAGGGGCGGCTAAAAGAATATTTAGTTCAGTGGCGTGAAAACTGGAATGGGTTGGTTTGTTGTTGTAGCGGACTCGGATTCTTAAACGATAGAAACCAGGTGGGTTTATAACATTCCTGCATGAAACTATCCAGCAGTAGGAGAACAAATATGGAAGGAAGAAAATAAAAATGACAATACAATTTGTGTTTTATTAAATTACATTCTTTTCACAAAGTACCAGTTACCTTTCATTTCCCGACCATTTAGCATTTAATGATCAACATAAATATGTTGATTTTTGTACTTTTCAGAGAGAAAATGTCAACTTTTGCAAGTCTATATATGTATAGGGTTATAGAAAATAGTTTTGTGTTTATTCCAGTAAACAATAAACTCGTGAAACCGTTGAAGGCTTTGTCAATATTTAAATATCCCCAGTTTCAGCAGTCTGGTCTATTGCGAGAATAGCGCCTTAGACCATGCAACCACCGAAGTGGGTGTCTAGTGATTAAACTACATATATAACGTCTTCATAAAACATTATTGTGTGCTTTGTTTGATTGTTTTTCTAAATCTTTCTCTTTACTTAAATGCAATTATTACAGTACGGCCCCATATCCGCAGGTAATATGTTCCTAGATTTACCGCGGTTACGTGAAACCATGGCTAATATGTTCCTAGATCTACCGTGGTTACGTGAAACCATGGCTAATACGTTCCTAGATCTACCATGGCTACGTGGAACTGTGGCTAATATGTTCCTAGATTTACCGCGGTTACGT
>CABFOV010008530.1:12787-23166 GCA_902141375.1 Timema poppense
TGGCTAATACGTTCCTAGATCTACCATGGTTACGTAAAACCATGGCTAATACGTTCCTAGATCTACCATGGTTACGTAAAACCATGGCTAATACGTTCCTAGATCTACCATGGTTACGTAAAACCGTGGCTAATACGTTCCTAGATCTACCGTGGTTATGCGAAACTACGGATAGTAGCGAACTATTGTATAAGGTGATATTCATGTAGCATAAATAAATACGGTAGAGTTTAAGGTGCGGCATAAGGGAGTGCAAGTATTTATCAGTTTTTATAGGATATAAATTTGTTGGCAAAAACTAATCAAATATTTCTCCAGTAGCAACATAGAGTTTAGTTTTCTGCACATGCTAATATCAACAGATCTTGAATATCTGTCAAGAGTGTCCTGGAATTTTGCCAAAACATTTTCTCTTTATTTAAAATGTTTTGACAACATTCCAGGACACCCTTGACAGATATTCAAGATCTGTTGATATTAGCATGTGCTGAAAACTAAGCTCTATGTTGCTACTGGAGAAATATTTGATTAATTTTAGCAAAAAAAATGTAATGCTATAAAAACTGTAAAATTACTCTTACTTCCTTCTGTTAATAGATAAATTATACACAGTAACACATTACCAACATTAAATAAAATATTAATAGCATGTACTGTAAACTACAGTGTACTTGCCTACTATTCTCCATTCTTCTTAATGCGATGATATCTGATGATGGTGATATATAGCACAATGCCCATATTAGGCGCGTTTGTGCTGCTGATAATATGGCCAGTTCTCGCGTGGCGCGTGGTTTGAAACTTATAAACTATTATTCTCTTTAATTTAAAATAGATAAAATTGGGCAGTGGTAAGCCGCGGATAACTGAAACCACGGATATTAAATCAGTGGATAGGATGGCCCTATTGTATTGGATAGTTTACAAATTAAAAGTAGTGTTATATTACAACAACAGAAGGTGACCTGGCGGTCTAGGGGTAAGGTGTCAGACTTCTATGCTGGTGGCCGGGGTTCAATCCCCGGTCCCGGCATAAATTAATCTGATTACCAAACCCTTCCTTCACCTCTGACAAGACATCTTGTGAATGTGGGGAATGCCAGGAGTATAACCCGAACGGGTAGTAAGACGCGGTGCTAATAATAATAATACAACAACAGAAACCTTAGCTTAGACTTTGGTTAGCATTTAAAAAGTAACCTTAGTACACCTTTAATTAATCTAAAATGTCCCCCACCTCACCCCACCCTCTGAATCTATCTCTTCTCCCAATTCGCAAGTCCATACCCGACCGGGAATATTCCTGCATCCTAATCCTTGGTTTTAACATATTTGATAAAGAGAGCTAGCGAGATAAGTACTAGCTGGGAAACTTCCTGTTTAGTATATCAGTTGAGTGACAGTTTAGTTGAAAAACAGTTAAAGTACACGTTTCAGTGCTCGAATGGTCTACGGCGTCACTCTCGCAATATAATGAACTGCCGATGACAGGGATATCGAGGTTAGATTCCCGGTAGGGTGTAAAAATGGTTTTCCACACGGCCTCCACTAAAATTGAGGTACATTTCCTCTAAATTCAAACGTCTTAATCCCTAATATATTAGCTTAATTAGTACACAAGCGTATAGCCCAAGCGGGTAGTAAGACGCGGTGATAAAAAATTAATTAATAAACACACCAGCAATTCCAATGTACAATTGTATTATGTAAACACGTTTTCTTATCCATTCCCCAAGCCCTCTAAGGTTTTAATCCCCCACCATCCCACCCCGCATCCTACTATCCTTCCGGGCTATCCAAATGTACACACTAATGTAGTAGGGATTAGTAAGATTAGAATTGTGAGGAAATGTACCCACAATTGCGTGTCAACATCAGTGTCATCGGTAAAACAGGCTAAATTATAATAGCCCCTCGCACGGTGTGACCACCTATTAGGGTGTCAAATGCGTTTTAAAATTAATTGTATGGTAGGAAGAACGCTTTAGAAATCACAAACACATTTTTTGTGATCAATATTAATAACATTTTACTAAAGTATTATTGTTATTTTATAAATATTGATATCTATCAAAAGCAACAACTGCAGATCACATTATCTGACGTATGAATACATTAAAATAGATCAAGTAACCTTTTGCGCTTTGATAAGGTTCTACCTTCGAGGCATCAGCTTTTTTTTATCAACGCGTCTTACTACTCGTTCGGGTTATATGCTAATGTATTAATTATACTAATGGTTTAAGGGATTAGAAAGGCTACATTCATAGAAAGTGTACCCACATTTGCTTGGAGGAAGAGTGGAAAACGTTTTTAAAGAACCACCTTCAGTACACCCAACCGAGATTCAAACCGTGAACTCCCCATAATCGTAAGCCTAGTATACTGTGAGAGTAGCACGTTAGACCACGTGGCCATAGAAGCGTATCTCAATTTGTTCAAATTGAAGATGTTAACTTTCCCTCTACATTCAGCAGGACACCATAATGTTTTTTTTGTTGTTGTTTTCTAATCGCAACATTCGAGTGTCCCCTATTCAGTTGTTCCAGAGAAGTGAGTGACAAGACTTAACAACCCTCTGACCATGGTCTCAGCGTCGTATCGAATCAAGCGCGTCACAACGGCGACGTCTATCGTCCTAGCGGCGATGTTGTTAGCACGTCCGGGACACTGCAAGGTGTTCACGAGGTGCGGCTTGGTTCAGGAACTCGTCAGGCAACAGTTCCCTGAGGTGCTGCTCGCCAACTGTGAGTCGAATTTGACAGTACGATATCTAAGGAGGTACTAAGGTCATTTTGTTTAAATGCGAACCGAAGATTAAAACATGTGAAGCCAAGTTTAAACTGAAGTCCAGATAAGGAGTTTGCTGTTGTCATGTAACCCTACTTTTAAATGCTAAATTAGTCACTAAATGCATCTCATTAAAGAGAAAGGTTCAGATAAAAAAACAAAAAATACGACTTTATCTCTGCTTATATTATAGAAGTCATTTAATCAATACGGTTTAGTACCTGTTATAAAAACTATTATAATATAAATTATATCTTATTTAGTGGGATATTTCAATTCTGTTGTTCATAATTTATCGAAGTTTCTTATTTCTTTCAAATGTTTCGAAGCTTCGAAGGTTATTGTGGGTGTCTGAAGTCGAAACGAAGGATATTTGACTTTGACCTCCCGACTCTATTCGCACACTTCAAACAATACTATTATTTTTTTAGGATTGCTTGCTAATTTGAGGTTAATATGATGTTTTAACAATCCCAGGTTCGTTATTATAAGTACAATTATTTATGGGTTGAAAATAAACGGTATGGCTAAAAGATAGCTTCCAATAATAATTAAGACCCCAGCAAATACTTGTTTTTTAAATTGATTTAAATATGAAAGAGACTTATGTTAACAATAAACTAGAGTGTATTAGAAAGTTCTCATGATCGTCTAACAGATGGAAGCACCAAATCAATTCGGGATAAAATTAGACTTTCTCACTTTTCCTAGGTTTCATATAAAGAGGTAAGGGGGGGGGGGGGACNGGTAAGGGTGGGAAATTGTTAGCAGTAATCAGCGGACTGTTTGTTCTCAGGGGTGTGTCTTGTGGAGAGCGAGAGTGGGAGAAACACTTCAATAATCAGCGGGCCTAACAGGAACAAAAGCTATGATTATGGACTCTTCCAGGTTAAACATAATTTATATTATAAGTCACACTCATATCACTTACTCTGGCATTAGAAACTCTAAAGTTCATCGCTGCACTTGGTAAAGTACGCCACCTGTCTCTATCTTGAGCTTGTTCTATTCAGTCCAGTTGACCTGGTGGTCTAGGGGTAAGGTGCCGGACTTCTGTGCTGGGGTCCGGAATTCAATCCTCCGTCCCGGCACAGATTTATCTAATTGCCCAACCCTTCCTTCACCTCTGACAAGATGTGTATTAATCGCAATTTGTGAATGTGTGGAATGCCAGGTCTCCACCGTGGTTCGGATTCCACGTTAAACTGTAGGTCCTCCATTTCATCTCACAATAATAAGCGTAAGTGCGTACAACCCGAACGGGTAGTAAGACGCGGTGCTGATAATAATAATAATAATAATAATAATAATAATAACAATAATATTCAGTTCACCTCACTACACTCTATCCTTATATTGAGCTAGTTCTATCTAGTCCTAAATTTATGAAATCTTTGTTAAACGTACTAAGCATGGATTGGCCTGGCCTGACGTTACAAATTTTGGGGGCTCGCTTTGGTGTTAGAAAGGTCTAATCTAATCGATCTCATGGCAATTTTTAGTCGATCATGTGAGAAAACTACATCGTCATTGAAAGTCGATAATTGGGGGCATCTACAAATCACATAACGTTGTTGTCAGGAAGGAGGAAGGAGTTTTAATCTCTACACGGAGTTACATGAAGGGAAGGTGGGTACATTACAGTATTACGTAACACAGATCTTATAAATTCTTTAAATTGAAAAATTACACCTAAGCACGGGAATCAAACCCGAGACCTTTGTTCGCCAATGCCCTAACCCAGTGATTTCCAACTAGGGTCCGCGAGTCCGTCTCTGGGGTTCCGCGATAATTTGCAAAAGCTTGCGACAAAATAGTACAACTTGCAACCTTTTTTGTAGATCAATAATCAAATTAAAATATTAAGGTTTCAACGTGACGTAGAGATAAAATAAAGAAGCATTTTGAAAGTTTAGTTTGGTTAGAGATTTGCTTGATAGTTATTATTTAAGAAACGTGGGAGATTTAGGGTGCATTTTCTTAAAGACGGCTGACGTGTGCGGCCCACACTGTTGTGTATGTTTTCTTACTCGCGTCAATCTTCTGTGATCATTTCTCTTTGATGGTAGCAGCTCCAGATTTTCTTCCGAGATAACATTAAAAGTTATTTTTCCAACTATCTTAAGGATGATCGTGGCTTCTGAAACCAGCATGCCTGGTAGATATTTATAAAAGTCTAAATAAGTTGAACACCAACATGCAAGGTCCCAAGGAAAATATTTTGAAGTGTACAGACAAACTTGTAGCATTCATAAATACAATTGGTGTTTGGAAAAAACCCTTTCTAAGGGTAATTTTGAAATGTTAACTCTATTTTCTCATCTTCAGAGCATTACAAATGACAGCCACCATGAAGCCATTTTGCCCATGATTTACCCATGTGGAATTTATGGTTGAAAATCTTGCCAAATACTTCCTTTCTTTGTCATCAGAAGAGTATGATTGGGTCAGGAGCCCTTTCACAGATTCTCCAAGTAGTTCAGTATATTTACTCAGCCTGAAGGAAGAAGAACAATTGACTGAAGTGAAGTATGATCGCACACTAAAAATTAAATTTAATGGACTATCATTAGATATGTTTTGGATATCAGTGAAAACCAAGTTTCCTGCCATCTTCCAGAAAGCTATACACATATTGATACAATTCTCAACATCGTACTTGTATGAGCACACAATTTCCTGTTTAACGAATATAAAAACCAAACAGAGGAATAATAGACTGTTGTCTGTGGAAGAAGAATTATTGTGTGTGTGGCTATCAAAGATGCGACCATGAATTAAGTTGTTGTATTCAAAAAAGCAAGCCCAAGTTTCACATTAAATTAAGAGACAGTTGGAATAATTTTTATTCTATTGAAGCTTGTATTATTTTCAGTTGTGAATTAATAATAAAACCATAAGATGTAACTTATTTTTTCTTTAACAAGTTTATAAAAAAACATTATAATAACACAAATCTATATATACACCAAGTTTGTTTATAACCAGTAAGCCAGATGTAAACTGAAAATGTTTTGTAATTTTTTAATTGACAGTAATATTAGTGAGCTAAATATTAATAGGCAGTAAATACTCGTGTAATATTTTATTCAAAAGTATGATTTAATTATTATTTATTACTAACCCTACTGCTTTACATGTCTTTATTTAATTTAACCCTGTCGAATCTATTAAATACTAGCCAGGTAGGGGGTCCTCGAGATTTTTCAAAATATTTCAAGGGTTCCTCCGAACAAAAAAAGTTGGGAATCACTGCTCTAACCACTGAGCAAACCAGGAGTCGTCCCATGTTCAGGGACTTTCTTCACTCATATTTTAAGGCAGCGTCTGTGATGGAGGAGTGGCTGCATTATATTATAGATCGCAATATTAATAGTGATTGCTCATTTAAGAAGCTGACGATTTTCACACGTCCGTCACAGAATCTGCCCTTAAATATGTGAGGGAAGAATGACCCTGGGTACGGGACGACTCCTGGATAGCTCAGAGACAAGAGCATTAACGTATTAGACCAAAGATCCCGGGTTCAATTCCTGTAAAATAGACCTTGAGGACTTTATTTAAGGGTTATTAAAACACTTGGCGAAGGATTATTTCCTAGCCATTTTTCAAGAAAAAATTAATGACATATTTAATTTTTAACTATTCTAAATTTACAATTCAAAAGTGTTCCGTTTAGGCAAATACCTTTAAAAAACTTATTTGTAAAACTCCCAATAATTTATATTAAAATTAATCAATGGTAACAACAATGTATAATACACCAGATAAATACAAACGAACAGAAATATTAACAATACAATAATTATAAAGTCATACAGTATTGAGATTATATACGTTTTATACACTCTGAAAATTAATGGCCGCGAATAAATCTGGGTGTTTTTAGAATAACATTAAACTTAGTTCACCCAACTAACTACAATGTCCAGATTGTGCTAGCATCGCTTTCTTGAAAATAATCTATATTTATTATAGTTACGAAAACCACCGCTAATAATTGATCATTTCTTCTTTTTTTTTACCCACATATTAGACCATGGTATTTCATTCAAAGATGATGGAACCAAAAATAACCAAATAAATGAAAAATATCAGAAATTATAAAAATTAAGTAAATAAAATGTTTCTATAATATAATATATTTAAAATTTAAGAAAATGTTAGCAGAAATAACGCTACAATCCTTTAAATTCAATTGTTGAAAAAAATATATTGTTCATAAATAAAAATAATAAAGTAACTTATTATCTAAATTAATGATTTAAAATGAATTCTGAGTAGTATTAAATCTAAATCCCTCTTTAAGTGTCACAAAATCTTCCTTATGAAACAATGACATTCACTCTTGATGTGAAAAGTTACATAACACCGGTTGGAGGTGTGTGTTTAAACCCAGCCGGGGGTGGTACAAATCCGTAGCACAACTTTCTTTGGAGGGGAAGTAAAGCCGTCGGTCCCATGTCGATTGTGGCATGTAACAGAAACCTGGACGATATGTGAAAATACCTTTCCCAGGAAAATTGGCAGGCTATTTATCTCTCACTCATAGAAATTCTCGTCTAGTGATGAAAAAACAAGTTGGAGGAGTAAGGATAAAGATAAGGGGTGGGGGCCGATGGAGTAAACAAGTAGGCAAAAAGGGTTACGTGGTTTATGGATGACCGCAAAAATAACTTTGATCAGTAATAATCGGTAATATTATGGAAAAACTAAATTGTTTAGTAGGGAAATATACATTTTATATAGCCATTACTTGAAAGATTGAATTTAAGGAATAAATATAATAAGTATTGAAAAATAAATACGAAACAAAGCGGAGAGCCTACGGTTGATCACGGGATCTTTGACAAACCTATATGGGAATTCAGGCCCGAAAAAGTTGCCAACAACTGATCGGTTCGTTCGAGCACCGTAGTGGGTAACTTTACCTTCAGGCAAACACATGCTAAATTTGTTTTTATCGCCGCGTCTTACTACCTGTTCAGGTTACACGCGTGTATGACAATTACTCTAGTGTGGTAGGGATGCGTAAGAAATCATTTTATAGGCAATCTTTCACGCATTTGAGTTAAAGGAGAGTGGAAAACTATTTAAGGAAAACTTCCCTCGGTAGAACCAACTGGGATTCGAACCCCGATCTCCCCATATTCAGCAGGCCAGTCTAACACGAGAGTGACGCCTTAGACTACGTGGCCACCGAAACAGATTATAGTATAGTATTAATGTAACATAACATAACTTACTCTCAAAAGATCTAGTACAGACACTTTTCATGGGAAAGGCCTTTTAAAAAATTAAAACCTTTTTTGCCAGTCAACATTGATAACTTTTTCCCATATTATTTTTGTTGTTATTTTATAGCTATTGATAATAACTTTCAAAAGTGATACCTGCAGATAACATGAATTGACGTATGGATACGTAAAAGTAGAGCTAGTGGCCTTACCATCTGTTAGATAAGGTTCTTCCTATGAAGATTGGACTGTACTCTTGGTGATACGCTGTATCTAATGTGTTTCTTTTTCCCCCACTTCAGATCAACGACCGTTTCTGGTGCACCCACGGCAGACCAGGAGGAGGGTGCAATGTCAGTTGTGAGGGTGAGATGGAACAATAAAACACGTCTGGCAGGGTGGGGATTAAGGGGACGTGAAAAAAGGTGTTTGTTTATTTTCAGTTTTTTATATCAAACAATTTCTTTGAACAAAATAAATCAAACACTTCTCCAGTATAGACATGGATTTTTAATTTTCTTTACTTGGTGATATCAACAGTTGTTGAATATCAGTCAAGGATGTCTTTATTTAAAAAGTGTTTCATCTAATGCCGTAATGCGCTTACAGGTATTCAACAACTGTTGATGTCACCATGTTAAGGAAATTAAATTATGTTTGTACTGATTCAATATCTTATTTATTATGACAAAAAAAATATTTTGATATAAAAACTGCAAAAAACTAGCCTTTCTCGCGTCCTCTAAGTCCCCACCTTACGGTGAGATAGAAGGAAGCGAGAGTTAAAAATCTAGTATATTTGCAAAAACAAAAAATCTATGGCATAAAAAAGTTAGGCTAAAATAAATAAAATATTGATTCAGAAGATATCTTTAGTTTAATTTTCTACATATAATAATCTCAACAGGTTATTGATTATGTCATGAGCCTGGTGGTATTTGAACAGAAAAAGTCATGTTAAAATTCCGCCATGCTAACAACAAATATTCAATAACTGTTGAGATTACAGTGTGTAGAAAATTAAACTAAACGCACCCACAGGAGCAATATTATAATAATAATAGGATAATATTTATATATTTACTATAATATTTTTCACATTATTATAATAATAATAATAATAATAATTATATATTTATTATTATTATTATTATTATTATTATTATTATGTGTCCTGTCTTACGGAAAGTCCATTACTTTTGTCATTGAACTCAGACCGACAATGCACCCTGTCCTCAGACCGACAATGCACCCTGTCCTCAGACTGCTCCTTAAGCTCTCAGAATTTTCTTTTTTCCTTTAAGTCATCCAATATTTGAATCCCCCTACTTTCTAAGCTCCTCTTTCCCTCAAGCTTTCCTTCTATGACGTCATGCAGAAGACAGTTCCTCCTAAGGATGTGTCCGATCCACTTTGCTTTGTACCAAATAATCACATCCTAAATGGTTCTCTTCTCCCCCACTCTTCTTAGGACTTCTTCATTTGTCACCCTGTCTGTCCACCTGATCTTCTCAAATCTTCTCCACCTTTCAAAGCTCTCCGTGTATTTCTTCCCATCTTACTGAGAATCCAAGTTTCTGCTCCATACAACGCAATGCTCCAAATGAAGCATTTCATCAGTTTCTTCCTCAGTTCCAAGATCAACTCGCTGGTCAGCAGTAACCTCTTCTTGTTGAAAGATTCCTCGGCCATGGAGATCCTCGCAATAGGTATCCTTTATTAGCAGATTTCCCAGGTACCTTTAATGCTCTGTTCTCAAATTCATTAAAACATCGAATTTTACAACAACAAAAAAGTTATAAAAACTGCAAAAACACGGATCGTAATTCAACGTGTCTTTTCATCCCACCACCTGAAAATGTAGGCCAAGCCTTTTTTATTCAGCAATAATTTTTAATGCCTTAAGTTCTTGTTTGAGTTTTCTTTAGCACCAAGTCTTACTATATTTACACTTATGTACAAACTACGCTAATGGTTTTAGGGATTAAGAAGGTTATATTTATAGGAATAGTACCCATATTTGTGTGGAGGAAGAGTGGAAACCTCCCTCAGTACACCCGACCGAGATTTGAACCTCTATCTCCCCGTCATACGTAGTCTAGTCTACTGCGAGAGTAGCGCGTTAGACCACGCACCCACTGAAGCGGGGTCTTATTAAAGTTATTTGCAAGTTTTGGGGGGGACAAATGCTCCGCTTGACCCCCACACCCAAGGCTCCTATGTGCAACAACTGGCGGGGCACACTAGCACTAGAAATATTCCCCTCGCCGGCCGTGCACTTGACTCGGTCAGGTAGTATATTATAGTGGTTCTCCTCCTTCGAAGCACGTGGGCAGAGTGACCTATTTGCTC
>CABFOV010008531.1:0-10106 GCA_902141375.1 Timema poppense
ATGGCTTCATTCCTAATCTTGTTTCTCCTCGTGACAGGTAGCCTGTTCACCTTTCTCAGATGGGTTCATCAATAATCTTGTTCCTCCTCGTGACAGCTAGCCTGTTCACAACTCACCAATTTCATACTTGTTGGATATTGTGGATCTTGTTAAGGGTCTCTAAATAATTAAGTGTGTGAAGCCCCCCAAGGTAGTTGGTTGGTTAGTCCAAGTACTTTCTCTACTTGCCTGTCGGGATGCTTGATTTTCCTGATTGTCTTCCAGGTGTTACAGTCTGGACTCGAACAGTAGCCCTTCAGCTCATCCAAGGCTTTCTTAGTCTCCTCCACTCCTTGTTGGAGGTATTCCTCCTCTGTTAGAAGTTTAACTTTGGGAGGGAACTGCCTCTTCCTGACACAAAACAAAAGGCAAGGAAATACGTTATTTTAAGTTGCTAATAGCTCTTTAAGAAAAATCTCTTACCTTTTTGTTATAAATACAAGAAAGAGATGGGAATAGATAAAGAAGCGAAAACAGCGTGTCTTTTACAATGAAAAAAGGAACACACAGTTTACATTTTACAGTGCTGCTACTGGACAAAGTGGCATTGGCTGCTTTTTGAAGAAAATTGTGCGTTACTTGTTAAATTGAATGCATATTAGAGTGAGGAGATGATAATTTAAAAATTTATAGTGGATCTATTTTCATTTTGTGTAGTTGTATATTGTATAATTGCAAATTATTTTCATTTTACTCTTGAATTTTTTCAAGTACCAGATCTTATGACCTTTTTGGGTTATACACACATGTACTAATTAAGATAATGAGTTAAGGATGGGGAAGATTGAATTTAGAGGAAGTGTATCCACATTTGCATGGAGGGAGAGTAAAAAACCCACACTCATTACATCCACCTGGGATTCAAACTCCGATCTCTTCATCATTGGCAGTCTAGTTTAGTATGACAGTGACGCCTTAGACTATGTGGCCACCAAAACTACCCTTGGATTAAGAACACAATGTTTAATAATTCAAACTAGAATGATGGCATGATTATTTCAATCAGTATTAATATGTGAATGTACTGAATAACCAATAACTTGATATATGATGGTGGTCTTGAGTGTCTAGGACTCAATATTTGTGGGTTCAAACCCAGCCAGGGTTGACAGGTTTTCCTTGATCTATAACAATCCGTAGCACAACTCCCTTCAGAGGGTAAGTAAGGCCCCTGGTCCCACGCCGATTGTGGCATCTTGTGTGAAAACTGATAGGCCCTTTTGCTCGCACTTATATAGATTCTCATGTGCTGGTTCAGAAAGTGCGCCTTAAATAGATTCTTTATTGAGTTCTTACAGAGAGTTAAACAATATATCTACAGCAATGAGCCCATACTCATTTACCTTGGGCTGCAAACACGCTAGCTTAGCTTGTGTGGAATGTACGCGTGTGTCGCATATCTGACTCTGACAGTGGTACGACAAAACAAGGTTATTTCACGTGTACAAGCAGGAGCAACTAGGGATGAGGACACTGAGTATTTCCTGACAGGGAAAGTCACATACCACGGCAATTACAATATTGATAATTTATATCTTTAAGGAAAACCTCTTTTCACTTTGTCAGCTAATTGTATTATATTTGGAAGAAGGTATAGGAAAGGTGGATAAACACAACATGACTTTAACAATGAAAAGAAGAACACAGTTCACACTTTACATTGCTGCCACTGGACAGAGAGGTAATGACTGCCTCTTAGAGAAAACCGACCTAGGTTTCATTCTATCAGAACTCATCAGTAGGGAGTGTGAAATGCACAACACAACTTCCTGAAAGAGGAAACCAAAACAACACAAAAGGGAGAGAATTAAGCCTAGGTCGGTTTTCTCTAAGAGGCAGTCATTACATCTCTGTCCAGTGGCGGCAATGTAAAGTGTGAACTGTGTTCTTCTTTTCATTGTTAAAGTCATATTGTGTTTAATCCGTTTATTCCCAATATAATGTGATGCATACTGTTTCAAATTACAAACACATACATATAAGCAGTAGAAGAATTTTTTATGATAGGGTTACTATTTCTCTTTATTTACTATAGCTGAATTTTCCTTTTCATAATACACCACAATAGGCACAAAATATACATACAAGAAACTAAATTTGTTTCTCTAATTAAGATCTATTGTTGGTAGCATTAAGGCTTGACAACAGTGAATTAGGCTAGTAAATACATGTTGAACGTTTATTAAACCCGCTGCAAGACTAAAATAAAAAAATAAACTAATCAAGTGCCTACCTGAGTGTATGTTGCTTACCTTGTTTGCAGGTTTTCGTGGGTCTATTTTTGACTAGAAGAAAGCTCAGAAGCGAATAATAGAACCCCCTGATATGAACAAATTTTCCAGCTCCTGATTTTTTCATTATTTTTTTTTCATAATTTCTTATTTCCTTAATAATTTGGAAATTTATATTTATTTTCATATAATATTATTTATTTTTGGGATCCCACAACAATGGAATTTCCCTATATAGCAGTGGTGTTGCGTCAAAGCAATCAAGGCAGGTCCTGCTTGCCTCTGATTGGAGATATGTAATTATTTTATTTAATGTTTGCAATTTTTTTTTGTCTGGTAATCATTTAAATGTAATTCAAGCATCAGTGGCAGTGACTGTAGCATGCAGCTGTGGATTTCAGGCAAGCAGCCGAGCTACGACTTCTCTTGCCCAAGAGGTGACGACTAGAATTGAAGTCACTACCCCTCCCTTCCCCTTTCAAAACATAGAGGGATGGTATGGCATGAAATAGGAAATTAATATTGTCAAGGTACTGACCCGATGTCTACTCATCTTTAAGCCCGGTACAGACGACACAGCTTCTTGTACATAAACTTGTACAAGAAGTTGCAGCCTGAAGATGGCGTCATGTGAACACCAAAACTTGTACAAGATCTGCTTTTCACAACTTATTGTATACAATTTCAGGAAATAGACTGCTCGATACATGATAATTGTCCCACTACCCCAACTCTAAAATATTCTTAGACCGTGCTGAGGTCTTAAGTTCAACAACCTCCTCTGATGAAATACCGGACACAACTGTCCTGTTAGTCGGTCAGTTTGTCCCTGCACGGACTCTGAGTCATGAACCAGCCGGTCATCCATAACTGGAATGTATATGGTCAATACAGAAACCATTGTCTCAAGACTAGGAATGTAGTGGTAGGCTAGGTTGCAACTATTCACTTCTGTAGCTGTACATTCTTAATTTTGAGTGTAGAGTATACTCTGTTCTACATGTTGATGGAGCCCAACACTAACAAGAACATTGTATTCTAAAGTGTATTAAAAATATTATTAGTTAAATAAAACTAGGTAAACCATGTTTCCATATAAAATCATTAATTTATTATTATATAATTATAAACTATCTATAATTAAGATTTTTTCTTTTTTTATTGTTATGTTCAGCACACAAGTAATTAATGGCTTAATATTGTTAGGTAGAGATGAAGACGGCAACTAAGAGGAAGTGAACCCACATTCGCATGGAGTGGAGATGGGAAAACAAGAATGATAAATCAATTGTGGCTGAGGTTCGAACGTCAATGGCAATCTAGCCAACACCGCTACAGGTAACTAAGCTTTGTAAACACATATTTACTTTCAACCGACACTTGGGGTGGAGAGGATATTGTGGCCTTAAAAAACTTTGAAATTGAGATTTTTATAAATGTCAACATTTCATGACCACCTGGAACAAAAAAAAAAGTTTTCTGCAATGCCGTTTGTCTGACTATCTGTATCTGGGGTTTTCATAAGGCCCCCTAAGGGATTTTTGGAATTATATATCCAACCCTAAATTTAAAGGCAAAAAGAAAATAAATCTATTTACTCGAAATTCGCTCAACTATTTTGATTAAATTTTATATCTAAACACTGTTGATCATTATAAACAAGATGGACATTTCCATTTTCTCATGAACATGACTTCGAGGGTACTTTACACAATCACAATAATTTTCCAATTTTCATCATTTCTTCGTGACGATTTCAGATATGTAATAACCAAAGACAGAATTTTGCCTGTTTGCCCTTTTTACCCTTAATAGTAAAACATAGGCAGATGAGATATATATGTGTATCATGTTATTGAAATACAGTATGTTAATTTTATAGTGCCTAGAATTGCCTATTTTATGAATAGGAGCATTAGTTGTGTCTATTTAGGCTTTTTTCTCTGCAATATCTATTTTTTTGGCTGAAAAAGAGTCTAGTTTATAGAAATGAACAATTTGGTTTAGAACATCACACCCAATAATAAGGGGTATTAGGATGGGAGAGGGTGGTGTGACGTGGGGATTAGAATAGTTTACCACTCGGTTTAAACATCATTATTATGTCTTTTAGAGTCAACTTCTGTCTTGGTGGGTTTGTTTACTGATTTTTTTTGTAACAGTTCTTGAGTTAACTGTGGTGGAAATTCCCAAGGGAAAAAAAAAGGCAAAAGCGTTTTATTTAAGCAATGGAGGTGGTGATACTAATTTCACGACAGATGGAAAAGTCATCTTCTGCCAATCGTTTACCAAAGAAGTAAGTTGAATATCTATATCATTAAATTTAATAATAGGATTAAAAATAAACAGCATTGGCAGTCCATGCGTTTTTTCAATACTTTCTGATATATATATTATTGACTTTAGGGCTATTTCAGAATAGTTAGATATAGTAACTTATGGTTGGTAAGATTACAAATTATGTTAATTTTGTTCACGTAATTTAGGTAAAATGTTACTAAAAATATCATTTAGCCCAACACAAACAGACAGTTAAGTACTGCAAAAAAAAAAACAACAACTGGCAAGCAGATGTTAATTTCACAAGTTGTATTTCCTGACAATTTTACTCTAAATTGTGGGCTGCGATGGTAGCTGCGAATACACCATGGACAAAGTTAAACAATCCCATTTTAAAAGGTTTCCTCACAAAATATACCAACATGCAGATCCCCGATGAATCCACATTGAGGAAGAAATACTTACATCCCCAATACTTATCCACAAGTTTTTTGTTTGTTAATCTATTTATTTATTTTTTACATTTTAATTTCAAAGATATTTTAAATTAATTGGAGCTGTGCACTTTCGTTTACTTACATAATTATTTGTTTTGAATATTAAAAGGCTTTTTACTCTTTCCCAGACCATTGAGAAGATAAAAGAAAATATTGGAGATTCCTACTTTTGGGCAAGTGTCGATGAACCAATTGACCATTGTGGCAGATACATCGCAAATATTGTGGTCGTTAAACTTGACTCCACAGGACCCAGTTCTCCGCACTTGATTGCCTCAAGATTGCTTGAAGTCACTAACAGCTCAGCAATTGCCAGAGTTGTTCGCGATTCTCTGCGTAAGTTGGATTCATATAAGTTTTTACATTTGGAACTTTATCCTATGTAATTCTGTGAGACTAAATATTTATTTTATTGTTCTGTCACAGAAGTGGTTTGGCCATCATAAAACAATGACGAGAAGTTTGAGGTGTTTCTGACAGATAGCGCAGCATATATGCTAAAAGCTGGGGCAAGTTTGAAGGTGTTCTACCCAAAACTAATTCACGTTACCTGCCATAGCACACGCCATTCACAGAGTCGCAGACCACATTCGTGCACAGTTCCCGAATATAAATGCTGTAATTTCATCTGCCAAAAAAGTATTTCTGAAAGCTCCTTCGTGCATAGCAACATTTAGGGAAAAATTCCCAAAAACACCTCTTGCACCACAACCAGTTCTAACACGTTGGGGTACCTGGTTACAAGCGGCATTGTACTATGCTGACCACATGGACAACATTCAAAGGGTACGTGTTTATTTTTAAGAAAACCATTTTTCTATTTATTCAGAGCTAGATACTCTTAAAGATGTCTATAATTCTAATATAGCTTGTTAGTTTTGTTCAGAATTTAAATAATGAATTGATTCTCAATAATTTGAGGTAATTCCAACATTTGATGAAGAGGATGCTGTGTCAATAAGAGAGGCCAAGGTTGCTACATCTTCTAGCACTGTTGTGTCTGATTTGGTCCATGTAAAGAGCTATTCCGGCAACCTTCCTGGAGTTATCGTGTCACAAAGCCAGGGATCTGCCTTTAATAGAATCTGTGAAGATAATGCATACAATACAAGAAGGCGTGAAGCAAACCCCTGGACCTGTTGCCTCGTCAGTCGCAACAAAACTTGAACAAGCACTACAACGAAATCCCGGGTGGAGAACAATGGTAGCAGTATCAGACATCTTGGGAGGGAAAATTAGGGGATAAGTTTAAATTCTCCAGAATTGTCAAATTTAAAATTTTGTCCTTTGACATCGTGTAAAGTTGAAAGAAGTTCTTCAAATTATAAAAATAATCTATCAGACCACAGAACAAATTTCACTAGAGAAAATCTAGAAAAGTATAAAGTGATTCAGAGTAATGTGAATTGCTTTTAGATTACATGTAGTAAGTAGCTTGAGTAATATAAATTTTACATTGATTGTTGTGTGCCTATATCCTAGTTTAGTCCTTGTTTGCCTGCCTATTTTAAACATTTTTGGTGCCTATGAATCCGGTCCCTGATAATAACACATCATTGTAAAGTTGTAGTACTATTAAAGGTTAAAGGTAAAACCCGCCTCGGTGGCGAAGTTGGCTAATGCGCTTGTCGTGTTGAGCTCAACCTCGGGGACGGGGAGATCGTGGTTCGGATCTCGGTCGGGTGAACTGGGGGTGGTTTTTCCTAAATAGTTTTCTACTCCCCTCCATGCAAATGCGGGTTCACTTCCTCTAATTCAACCTTATCAATTCCTAATCCATTTGCATAATTAGTATTTAAAGCGTATAACCCGAATGGGTAGTAAGACGCGGTGCTAAATATTAGTAATTAAAGGTAAAAATATTTTTATAAAACCAATAAGCTATGAGCTATAAAATATATATTTTTAATTCATGTCTTTGAAAATGAATTTGAGTCTTTTATTATTTTGTGGACAGTTCCCTTTTCTCAATTTTTCTGTAACAGTGTTTCTAATTCCTAATATCATGGAGTAAGTAAGTAACAATGTATATTATTTCACTTATGATTTTTGGTGTATTGTTTCTACAACAATGTATGAACCAATTATTTTACTTCACAAATTTTATGAGTTTTTAGTAAATGTCTATTTCAAGATAAAAGCGAGAGAAGTCTGTGTGGTGCACCGTACCATTTATTTTTTTATTACTAGAATATAAAAATGCCTTTCCCTCTATGTGAGTTGGTTTCTGGATCTATATTTTCTAAGACTTTTATTATTATTATTATTATTATTGAAGTTTACTGACGTATTGACACAAGTAGAGGTCATGTAATGTCATTAAGCTCATTTTACTCATGTTTATGTGTACAACAAGATCCATAGTTTCTCAATCCTTTTTTATCTACCTGTATATACATGTGCGTGTGTAATCTATTTAAAAAAAATGAGGTCTTAAACTAAAATAATGTGATATTTTCAGGGGGTATAAATAATAGCTTTGACACACATGCCCTCCCCTCCCTCCCCTAAGTAAACTCCTGGATGCGCCACTGAATCTTAATATCTTAAATTAATCCCGCTATAATTGGGAAAAGGTCTTGTTTGTTTATAAGACACGAATAAAACTATTTAGAGAAAGCATTTTCATCTCTTCCTACAACACCGTTGTTATACAAAGAGGTTTTATCTATTTATAAGCTAAACAGAATCAAGCCTACTCTATAAAACAAAGTTTGACATACATCATGCAAATATATGACAGGGAACATTTTCAATAGCTCAGGTCTGGAGGTGACGGACAATTAGTGTCAAGTGAAGGGCTCTACCTCAACAGAATATAAATGGGGTAAGGGAAGGGGGAGTAGCTGGGCTTACAAAAACAGATGTAAAGATAGATAATGCCAAAAAGGAGTTGGGGAAAGGCGCTTTTGATGACAGACCCATCTAGCAAGAACTGAATGAACTTTTCCAACGGTTTAGACATTATTTAATTTGAAAAACAAAATTTTGTTTAACTTGTTGTATTATAAATATTTGTCATGTATGATAGAACATTATTTTATAGAAAATTATGAAAACTTCAAAACTATATTCTTGTCTTTCATGTTTTATTTAATTTTAACTTAATCAAAATTACATCTTATTGTAACAAATCAAATATTAACATGTCACTTTTTATTAATAGAGTTCATATTAAATTTACAAGTTAAATACGATATAAGGAACAGCATGTTATTTATTATACATGGTTTCTGAGAAATAGGCTATACAACTTTATTGTTGTTATAAAGTAGGTGTCCATTCGAATCTTAACTGAACTTATGATTGTTATAATTAATGGATTATTAGTTACCGTCTTTTCTATTATTTTGTTTCATAATATTTACATTTCTTCTTATGTTCATACATTTTTCCAAGATTCAGATTTGAGATCCGGCTTTTTAAAATGGTGGTTCTAAATATAACAAAAGGACAAACCTAGAAATTACTTCATTGTGGTTTAAATCAAGATGGACAACCAGCACGAGAGACACTGATGTAGAACTTGTTGAGATAAAACATGATTGTCGGGAAGCAACAATGGGTTTATAACATTTGTGGGAACACGAACACAGTACTGTGCTTTGCAGTAAATAATATTTTTATTGTATTCTACTTAGCTTATTTTTAGAATAGGTTGAGGTTTTGAACCTTTCACGAATAAAACAATCAACAAATGTAGAATGATGATAAAACAAACAGCTTTATTTAAATTATAAATGGTGAATGTACGAGCACAAATCTGTAACAAGCAAAAGCCAAAAGAACTGAGTGAACTAAATAGTGCATATTTTAAGAAAATTAATAACACACACAAACACACACACACATCAAGACCTTACTTTATAATTAATTTAAGATCGATAACATTTTAAACAAGACACATGTACAAAATAATTGCAGTATAAACTAAACAAGCACTTTAAGCTTCTGACTAACTTTTATTACTAACCCTATGCAGTAATAATTATTGTCAAACTAAGAATAGTACCAACGAGTCAAATAATGCACACAAATGAGCTGTCAGCAGTGGTTACACAGGCTTGATTATTATCTTAAATATTCCTTTTTTATGGTTATCAAAATTTTTCAAGAATTTAATAAAAAAAATCAATGTTATGGAGCAGAGCATACAGTTTCATGCTAATTTACATAAAAATTAAGATATTCACTTAAAAACTCCTAAGACATGTTAAACAAAATAATAATTGATAATGTAGTATCACATTTAACCAAAGAGCATAAATTAAATAATACACACAGTTACAGAACCACTGAGAAAATAGGAACTAATGTTTCCAGAAAAAAGAGGATTGCCAGTTTGTTCCTAGTGTTAGACCATTCCTAAAGGATAGAAAATTTAATCAAAACCATTAGAGTTAATTCTGAGAAAATAACTTTTTTATTTTTGCGCTTAAGTAAACTAACTTCAACTTAAGGAGTATTCCATTTTATTGGCAGGCACAATACTTCCTCTCTCTGAGGAATTGAAATAATGTATGTGTATTATGTCTTACATTTATAATAGTGAAACAAAAAACAAAAAGATCAGTATCATCCCGACTAATCAACAAAACAATTATTCTCTACTTGATGGCGGTGACCGCTTGCACAAAATGTGGGTGGGGTTTTATAATATAAGACCAGTAGTAAGCTACACCACAAAGTAAACTCGGCTCTTAGCCTTTGAATTCTCAACAATTCCGTGGATTAGGGAGCTACTTAATTAAAAGCAATATTTAATAATTAAAAAGTGGCCATTCAAGCTCAGTAATAAAATTCCATCATCATTCCTTGGTTTTCCAGAAGGGTTCATTTATTTTAAGACTTCTATTCTGGTTGCGTGTCTTTGAATGAAAGTTTCCACATGCAATAGTTGTGAAAGAATGTGTTATTAATGCTGATGAATTTTATTGCTCTAGCAATTTATTTTCAACTACTTAAAGCACGAATAAAAATGTTAATTGCAAGAGACAAAGATTCAAGTTATTGGCACCTCAACATTGATGACAGTAGTGCAGCTTCTATAAAAAGGGGG
>CABFOV010008532.1:0-15900 GCA_902141375.1 Timema poppense
AGCACTCAAGAACCATCAGATATACCTTCTACCTACAACCTAGCTTCCTCTTAGCACTCAAGAACCATCAGATATACCTTCTCCTTTCAACCAACCTCTCTCCCAGTGCCCATGATCCATCTGAGCTACTAGTTCTCCTATTCACAAATCAACCAAACAACTATCTCTTTAGCCATGATTCAGTCAATTAATTCTCTGTCACATCACCTCAAGAGCAAGAGAGGTGGTGAAAACAAATTAAACATAAAATAGGAGTACATCCTCGTTAAACACTCTTGGAACCCTCTAAAGTTGTTAGAGGTTAATAAGTCTTGTGACTATGGAGGCCAGTGGAAAATTATCAATGATCTAAAGAATAAGTTTATATTTTGAAACTCGTGATTGAAATATTTGATTCCACACCCCAAGTTTCAGTTCTCAGCCTTGTAAATATATCATTGCTTGACCGATTGTGTCAAAGTATTTTGGTGTAAGAGGTCGGGTTGGTCTAATAGACCTGCTGTCATCCAAAGATGGACGATTCAAATGGTTTACGAATTAACAAGATAATGCCACTAGATTTGTTCACTCAAGGCCATTGCAATCCAAAAGAGTTGCAGAAGTCGTTTTAGAACACCTCAAAATTATTTTTTGGGATTCTTGCTCCACATATGCTTCAAACTTATAATGGTGACGAATTTGTGACAGTTTATCATCCAGGATTTAGTATTTCTCTTTCTGGAATGTAAAATCGTACCATGGTCGTTCACATCATCCAGAGACTAAAGGGGATGTTATCAAGGAGAAGCAATCAAGGATGTGGAATAACAATTCAGCTAAGTGGAGCACCGGTAATTCTTGCAATGGTAGAAGAACTCCTCTCTACCTAAGATGATTGGGATATTACCTAACCGAGCACTTTTCCGTTGCGATCCAAAAATCGGAATTAACAGCACAGGACCTGGAAACACAGTTCTTGACAAAATCAAAACTGATTAAAAATTATAGGGTATCTTCAAGACTCAAAGTGGCACCATCAAGGCAGGACCAGTGTTTGGGACTGCAGACATATCAAAAAATGTATCACAAGTTGTGACTTAGGCAATGGAGTAGATTTTATGTTGAAAATGTTCTTCTTGCAACCAGAATATAATGTAACTGGACTCAAACAATGTTGGAGGGGAGGTAAGATGTTCAGGTTGTAAAATACAATTCCAGATTTCCTTTGAGAGGGTTATGGTGTACAAAAACACAAAACGTGATACAAAACAATAGTATAAGAGGCCACCAATTGAATTTCTTCTTTGGATGTTGGCAGCTCAGTAACAATAGATCTTCCCAAAATTGACCAGGGACCACTGGTCATTAAACACGTTGAAAGAAAGATAGTAACTTTATAGACGGAGTGTGCAGGATTGGAGCTGAAGAAAAGATAGTTAAAAACTGGTTTCCAAAAAATTAAATTTAGCTGTTAACGCTTTCAATCATAGGGACCATTCTATTACGAGAGGCAGTAGGTGCTCTACCGCCATTTGGAGGCTCGGGATTCCAGAAGTTTCTGTCCAAGACATCAGAAACATAGTGTTGCACAAAGAGTTTGCTTGCAACAAAAATAAACTCAAATGCAATTCAAGGTGTCATTGAAGTCTGATGTGTGTCGATATATATGAAGGACGTGAGTGACAATAAGTGCACTTGATTTGTGGCCTCTATCATTTTGAAGTTTTGAGCTCTTATTTTATTGTAAGTTATTTTTTTATTGTTAATTTGATTGATTGGAACATTTGAACATTCTGATATGTTGGTTTTTTAATCTGATTTTTCTGTAAAATTATAATGAGTTATTTGATTGATAAAAAGACTCAAGTTTTACAAACTTCAATGATTGAATAGAATTTCTTAAGCATCCTTATTGTGTAATGATAATGATTTGGACCCTTCTTATATATTTAAAAAGTCATGGATGAAGTGCATTTTTCTTTAAAGTATTGGATGTAAAATATCCTTTTAATATTTCATCCATGGAGAATCACGCGTTTTTCAGAACTGATGTCAATATATTGCATCATTAAAACTGATTTTTTTCTTTCAAAAATCAACTTCGTAGTGTTTAACAAAAAGCAACTTACGCTAGCTCCCTCTACCTAATAGGAAGCTAGCCTTCAAAACATCTGTCACCCAGACTCTTTCTATTAGTTGGTTTTGACATCGGTCCCGAGAGATCCAAGGGGTAAGGGGTAGGTCATATATAAGCTGCTTTTGAGCATGACTATAAAGAGAATAGTCACATAAATCTACACAGCACGGTACTCAAAACCCGAAACATGTAATGTTACAGGGAAATAATCTGTATTTCAACTAAACTGTATAATATAAAATTATATCTTCAGTGCTGAAGATAAAATAACTTTAATAAATAGTGTGCAACATTAAACGTCTTATTTATTCAATTAGAAAATAATAATAATAATAATAATAATAATACCACAGTGCTTTAATTAGTGCTTGATCATGGAGCAATTATCAGCTAACTAAACAGTATTACTTCAATCGGCGCCCATCGCCGATCCGTAGCGTTTTAATTGGCGCCCAATGTGGACCGATTAATTCAATAATGCTATAATTGATTTTTACAATATTATTTCACATTGAGCTACAGTAATTTTGAATTATACTTTAAATAATACTTATTCAAAAAATGATCATACATTTTATCTCAGCTACTGTTTTTAGACCTATTTAGTTACAGTATATTTTGCGGTTATTTTGTAGCTATTGTGTAAAATTACAATTTGTTTTACTAGTTTTAAATTTATTGTAACTTATTTTTTTTCCCTGACTCAATAAAACTTTTTAGTGTATATTTTTTGCTTTTAAAATATGTTTTTCTTATTTGCTAATGAATTTATTTCAGGCAAAATAGATTGTGAAAAGTCTGGCTGAGTTGGACACTTTATAAAACGCCTGAAATTTGGAAAGCCTTTTTGTTGTAACATTTTTTATTATAATAAATCTGGAGGGCTTTAGCACTATTAAAAGAAGAAGGCCTAGATAAAACGAAAATGTTTTATTCAACAAATAGGCTGCATTTTGTAAAAAAGCCTAGGTTTCTTTTACAAAAAAGGGTTGATTTTACTATCCAGTGACATACATTGCCTACCAACACTAATACTCAGTATTTGGGTATATGTAAAACATAACTAAACTATGTGTCACTTTTAACTTAATGAGCTAAATGAGAAATAAACTTTTATAAACTTAATAAGAACTTATTCCGATAGCTTTACAAAGTTAACATAGGGTTATTCAGGACGTTATATTGGTTAGTTCTAAAATTGTGTTTTTGGTATTAGTTATAGTATTACTTCTGGTAGTCATATTTTAAAACTGAAATAGTTTAGAACATTATTTATGTTTTCTGTCATTATGTCAATTTGCTACTGGCCGAACCTACTCTGATTGTTAGTTTTAGGTAAGCCTAAACCTGATTGAACTTTCCCCAAGAGATTTTTAAAAGTGAATAGTTCACTTAAACAAGAGTTATATTTTTGTTAAAATGTATTATTTACATTATCAGTAACATTATTAGCTAAAGAACATCACACAAGTAACTTATCTACTGAATTTATGCTCCAATAGGTATTTAGAATCTTACATTTCCTGAAACATCATTTTTAATCCATTGCTCGATTTCAAACTTTGATACAGTATTTTAAATGATTGGCAGGCATATTAACTCACAGAGACGGTGACCGTGTAATTGATAACAGTGGCTTTGGCATACACAGCTGGGTTGAAAGATGGATTTGCTATCTTGGTTGTGAGGTACATGCGAAACTTTGGATCGTAGTCCACTTCCTTATCACCAAGGATCACGAATGACCTCCCGCCTTGAGCTGTGTCAACATGGTACCATTTTGTTGATTATAAAATATGCCTTTGGTCATAAGATTAGCAGGTTGAATATTTGGTTCCTGAGTCAACTATTCTTATTCATAGATTATAGATCTCCATTCTCTGTTAATTAGTGAAATCAGTCTAAATAGGTATGCAAATCTAAACACTCAGTCGTTACTTTGTATATTGTTTATTTATTATGTCCAACAATTTAAGCTTTAAATGAACAAAGTACCAATTTTAACTATCATATCAAATTATAAACAAGTATTTTTTTTTTTTAATTTTCAGAGCTCCATTCAAGAAAATAATTATTTAAAAAATATATTTGGGCCATTTTAAATAAAAGTACCAGTAGTGAATTTGTTTGCATTATTTTAAATAGCTCTAGGCGAGTGAAATTATTTAGATATTTGTGTTTTTAAAAATCAATAACATAAATTATCACACTTCAATAAAGTTAGAGTAATATTAATTTTTATTCCCAAAATATCTGCTCAAATACACATTTAAGTATTCTCACAACTAACCGTTCTATATCTGTGAATTATTTAACTACTTATGTAGAGCAAAGATCTGGACAAAAGCTTCGCCATTCAAGTTTATTCTCTTCCACACTTGTAAACTAACTTGTTTAGTGCTTATTAATAAAGAGAACAGTTACTGTTACACTGTACTTATTTTGAAAGTGTTATTATTTACTTTTGATATTTTTCTCTAGCACATTCTCAATGACTGGGTCAATGTAATTGTCCACATCTTGAAATAGTACAGGAAAACCATATTTTATGGCAATCTCCAACTGCTTCAAGAAATATGCATCATTAAACGTCACAATCTTCAGGTTGTGTGGGTGTTCTCGCTTCTTGATCCAAAACAGGGCCTTTGGAAGACAAGTTAAATACACACACACATTATGCAATACAAGTTGAAAGTCTAAATAATTCAACGTTAGCTCGGAAGAATACCAATGGGAACATTATCCTTTTGGAACATTTATATAGTTGTGAATTGCAAGTATAATAAATAACAATAGATCCAAAGGATATGTTTTGCCTTTAAAATATATACCCATTGGTATTTTAAAGGGGTAACTTTGAATTTTATGAATATATTTAACTATCTTTAAAATCTTTTAATTCGATAAAGACATTTTTTTTGGATGAATTTTAAAAATAAATTTTTCAGAAATTTTTGGCAAACATACAATAAATAATGAAAATTCACAAGATAACACTAAATATATACAAAATGTATAATTTGTCAATAAGCGTATTTAGGGTATGTTGATTTCCTCAATATTTTATTTAGCATAATAATAATAATAATTTAATTTCTACCTATAACACTATGATAGCTAGAATTTTTTCTATGATATAATTCTGAAATTGTATTAAAATTTGACAACAGTATATTTTATATATTAGCATCTTGAGCGCAAACACACAGACACACACACACGAGACAAGTGAGCTTCAGTAGTTGTCCTCACCTGTTCCTGGGGGTCGATGCAGAGCGGGAAACGACTGGCGTGTGTAGTCAGGATACCATTCTGAACAGACAACTCATCTGGCGGCAAACCTTCAGAGTTCCACCTATGGTTCACATAACACCAAACCAACACAAAATGTATTTTGAAATTTCAAAACACAGAGTTTTCTCTGTTGATTTTGATTTGGAGAAGAACTTCCAAGTCTTAATTTAGGTTCTTGTTCATATTTTGATCCTAGCTATTTTTAAAACTATCAGGGAAGAAATATATTACCTTGAGTTTATAACTATTTGAGCAAAACACATGATTAGGAAGATTAATAGTTTGAGGTATTTATCAGCACTCTACTATAGAAAAATAAAAATTCATTGGTTACAGGACGAAGTCAAGGTAATGTTGACATACACTTAAAATTTTGAGCTCCTCATCAAATTAGAATAATTTTAGTCAACTAAACTATATAATGTGTGCGCAGAGCTGAGATGATTCAGCTAGAGGATTAGACTCGATGAGTTGGCTCCGTGCACAATTTGGAAGAATGGAATGGCTATCAAGCCAAACTCAAACACGTATGGAGATAATCAAATAGACAAGTGAAGATGGTACTTGTGAATCAAGTACTCGCACTCTAATAATAAAACTATGCTAACTGACATTTTTTGTTTCCATTCCTCGGGATATGTGGTTGATCCTAAAATAAATTGATTGGCTTGTTCCAAAAATGCCATTAATTTGTGGATGTCAAGTCTACTTCAAAATATATAGCTTACATAGATTTAAAAAGTTTATAATTTACCAATTTTAAGTACCATGCAATTATAAATAAAATATCCAATCTTCATCATGAAGTTTTTAATGTTAAAGTTCATTAGAGCAGGAAGACAGAGTGAGTCAATCGGGTGGAGATAGCTTCTCCCGGTTGTGTTAATGCTTTCTTTTTTACTATCTGAGCCTCTGTTTTGTTGGATTGGTAAAGGAGGTATCAAGTCCGGACGCCTCAATAAATATAAAAAAGTTTTTTGTTAGATAATATTCAACAGTTTCACAGCGCAATTCCAATGTTTGCAAAAAATATTTTATTACAGTGCTTAAAGTTTTTTACCTAAGGTCAGAAATAACAGAAGAAGGTGTGGTTGGTTGCTTAAAAAACTAATTTTTGTATTTTATTTTGTATTCGACGGTACATTTAAAGATGACATAAAAACATTAAAAACTCAAAACTCAAACGTTTTACTTGAGAGACTCCATAAATGAGGACAGATTAAATGCTTTATCAATGTTGCCTATAAAACAGTCAACTATTCTCAAGTTACCAGACATTAACTAACTTGTAGTATAGGAATTAATTTCGGAAAAAAATGGAAGACTATATTATTCTTCCAAATGATAAACTTTCTGATAAACTAATTCTTAAAATAAATATGATGTAGGGACAGTTTGACTTCGAATAAAGTGAGTTTTTATACTCTTATGACTTTTATTAACTTTCCCTCTTATATTTTTTAATGTCAGTTTTAAGTTAAACTCGGGGTTATATTAGTTGGTATAAAGTAAGTTATAGTGTGCCTTATATAACAATTTTTAAGAGAGCGCTCTTCCTTAAGGTTTACTCACAAGTCACTAAGACTCTGTAACTAAACGTTGATATTTAAACAAACTGGATATCCTAATTACGATACAATTAGTAGCTGTGATGTGTTGAGAAGTGTCATAACTAACTAATATAAAGTTGACTGGATCTAATTAAATGTATTTTTATACCAAAACATATGTTCTGATAAGATCAATATTGACCAATTGTGTCAAATTTGAAAATAATGAATAAATATAAAACTTTTAGTCAATCTAAGTTGACATACAGTTTGTTTTCTCAGATGATCTTATAGATTAAAGTGGGAGGATCAGACTCACGTGCTGATCTCGACATCATTTGAGAGGTTGACCTCGAGCTTAAAGGGAAGGGTTAGTGGGATCTCCTTGGCCTTGAGGTCCTCCAGCCAGTCGTCATACACCATGCTGCGGCGGAACTCCCAGCTGAAGGGCCCGGTGTAGGAGAGAAAAGCCGCACACATGAGGCAGTTACCAACCAGACGCTCTTTTTCCACATGCAGGTTCTTAAGCTCCTCTTGCCACCTACGACCACAAGGAGAGTATTCAGATCGAGGAGAAGTGAATTGAAACAGAAGCTGGAAAAGATTGACACAACTAACAGATCCATTACGACTGATTCCAAAATTCTTGCGCCAAAGCTATTCCAGTTATACAAAGATAATTATTTTCTAGCCTAGTATAATGTTATATCCCCTATCAGTCGGTTATGCTCTAGTTTATTTAGGTTTAATCATCAATATTTTCACGTTTTGACATAATAATATAGAAATACTAAAAAATCACTTATCCCAGAATGAAAGATATTTTTAAATAATTTGTTCAACGGTGATATTGAAAACTTTCTAAATATTCAGACATTACACAATGCATAAAATAATTAATTCAATAAGCTTGTTTTGATGAAAAATGATAATCAAATACTTATACAAATTGAACGATTGAGTTTTGGTTTCATTAAATTCAATCTATGCTGGCGGCCGGGGTTCAATCCTCGGTCCCGGCAAAGATTTATCTGATTATCAAACCCTTCCTTCACCTCTGACAAGAACATCTTGTGAATGTGGGGAACGCCAGGCCTCCACTGTGGTTCGGATTCCACGTTAAGCTGTAGGTCCTTCATTTCATCTCATAATCACCCTACCATCACACATTAGTGTGTGTGCGTATAACCCGAACGGGTAGTAAGATAATAATTAAATTCAATTTATGTTCAAGAGAGCCTACTGACATTGTAACATACACCCAACACCCTTATCTCATACAATAGTTATTGACTTGGTTATAATTAATGGGTTACCTTATTATGATGAAAGAAGAACCTGTATTTTAGTCAAAGATGATATAATATCAAACGATCATCAGTAGATGCCGTAAGGTGGTTGTTGGATGGATTTGTAGCCATGTAAAAATATCTTATTAATGTTGGTATTATATCTTTTCAATGGCCGCAAGTTTTAAGGCATCACTATTTGCTATTGACGAAGATATAGAGGTTATACACTCAATCAGGTCTACTGACGGTGGTATTTCCTAAATGTCTTTCCACTCAGATGCAGGTAGATTACCTCTAAATTACTTCCTTCTTTAGTCCTACCCCCTCAGGGTAAATATAATATAGCCTGAACAGGTGGTAATTAAGACACAGTGATAAAATAAAAAGATCTTAATTTGCAATTAATACATTATATGTAATTTTTATCATAAATACATCTAATATGTGTGTGTGACATTTTTATATTTAGTATGTTGAACATAAGTTACTAAGAGATAATAGTGTATATTTTTGGAAATAAATTATTATTTATAATAAAATGATTCTCATCTTTAAAATTATTAATATGTTGTTTGATAATATATAAAATTCACAAACATAGTTAAAATATATATTAAAAATTAACCGTCACATGAAAATCTATATCAAGGCCTACCGAAAATGTTTAATCTCTGAGTTATCTAGGATTGTGTTTTGGTTGAGAATAGTTTTAACTTTTAAGGCAAAATCTTGGTGTGTGTTGGGCCAACTAGTTGAATCTATGTGCTACTCAGAGTTGTGTAGTTCTAGATGACACAAAGGTTAATTTGACAATCATAAACCATATCTTTAGATTAAAATGTTGCTTATCGTCCTGGGAACAGGGCAATCCAGGAAGTTCAGTATTTAAATTATGGCAAGATAATTTGTAGGTACTAAGTTTAATTCAAGTATCGGTAAAAACAATTTCAGAACATTGTTGTGTACTTTATTTGATTATTTTATTGTAGGATAAGTGAAAGACAAGCACACTCACACTACAGCTATAAATTGAAAAATGTTCCTCTAAATTTAAAATAATTGATTGACATGGAATGTAATTGTAATTATTATTGTAAGAGATTTAATAGACGTATTGAAATATTAACATATTTGGTCTACAGCAAATAAAGGAACACTCATTATGGTGAAACGTTCAACTGCCAAGCTCTGAAGACGACAGTGGGAGGTTTTACTGCATTATTGGAAATCAATGATATTTCTGGTGCTAGTGTCCTTAGCATATATTGATTAACTTTATAGCAAAGGCTATAAAGAAAGTGTCAATTTCATTTAAATCATCTGAAAATATAGGTATCTTAAGAAATTAGGAAAATTAACAAAATTGAAAAATATGTTCTGTTAAAAATTTACAGCCCAAATATTTATCTACCTGACACTCTCCGAGCCGAGCCCCGAGATGAGTTTGTCAGCTGCTATCAAACGACGTTGCATTATTTCCGTCTCCTCTTGCAGAATCTGGCGGTCCTTCATGGCCAGATCATATTTGTCCCCCAGCGCTGAAAGCTCTAGCTCCAGCATGTTGATCTTTTTGTTCATGATTGTCAATTCTCGCACCATCTAGACAGGGAAAAATATTCTATTAGACAACTAGAATCTTTTTTTACGGTATAACAGGTTGATGTCAATGACAACATTTAATACCTATAATAGGTATGCTCTACTAGAACAAGTTTTAGTTGAGATTGATAGGTGGAGAGGGGGGATGAACTAAGACCTTTAAACACCAGAGGCTTCAGGAATTTGGTAATCCTCCCCCCCAAAAAAATTCAACGAGGATGGTTATAAAATATTAGTTATCAAACATTCATATACTCATACATCCCTCTCATTTTACATAAGGATATTACGCTCCCTATGCCCCATCTTTTTATTCTATGTCTGACTTGACATATTTACGCTTCGATTTAATCCCTCCAGTAAATCAATAAAATCCCAGCTCTAATTAAAATGCTGGTGCATTTTTCTCCCTCACCTAAAATGATATACTTCATATATAGTCTTAACATTTTCGCCATTCCACCCTAGCCACACATCGTGTGTATTGCTATTACTCTCCAAGCCATACAAAAACAGATCACCACCAAAATATCCTAATGAATGGACTACTATCATCCTGGTTTTAATTCTAGGTAGATGTACGGTATACGAAACCTCCTTTCATCTTTGAGTCAACATAGTCTTTAGATACTACATCCAAACAGAATTTTCCTGACCGATGTTGTGTATGAGAACACCTTGATCATCAAAATAAAGATCACCATTAGCAAGTCCTTTTGAAGACAGGTTGTGCTGTTTGCTGTGAAGGGAAATAATCCTCTAGTTTCCTCAACTTGGAGTTATAATAATTCAGCTACTCTTGCTGTTGCCTCTCTCTTGATAACGCTTTATTATTCTAAAGAAGGAAATCTGCATATTTAGGTATCATACCCTCAGAAACAGAATACTTCTAAAGTTTGGTCAACCTCATAACTAAAGAATTCAGATTATTGCAGGCTTTTTCTAAGTGATGCACTTGTTCTATTACCTCCTCCGATACCAAATTCATATTGTCAAAGAGAAGCTACTCGTCTACCTATTACATCGTTGATGGTGTCGAGAGAGTGTATCTGTACGTTATTATGTTTAAAATTAATCATAATTGAGTAATAATTTTCGCAAGTATTGAAGCTAAGGGAGCTTCGGTGTTAATGATCTTCTTAGCGCCTGCATCTTAACATCCTCTTGGGTTCAGAGTTACATTTTCCCCCGCCTCCCCACCATCTGATTGATACTTGTAGAAACTATGTCCAGTTTTTGATATGGACATGATGTCTAAGCATAAACTCAGGATATAGGCGAAATAATCAGGTGAGATAAAGGTATCAAACTCACAGTGGTAGTGTCTTTTATCAATTTCGTGGTATTTTTTCAAGACTAGCTGTATTTCAGACAGGCATTTCGGGCACTACACACACATTTCCTTAAACTTTTGGAAGGTCATATACATGTTTCAATTTTGTTTCAGCCATCTTGAAAAGGATTAACACGTTATCACTATCTCTTAGCATCTGCTTGGGAATTTTAGAGTAGATCTGGGATGGATAGAAAAAGTATATAGTCTTATGTCTTCCCATACTAAAATAAACCAATATGATATAGACACTGTTTATCGCAAGCAACGTCGAAAATAAAAACAGAATTGGGCTTAGCCTCTGACTGTGGAGTGATCTTCTCGTTGTAAGAAAAAAGGTAACATCCCATCCCTTCGACAAGTTCAAGCAGTTAAGATAAAGGTTAGTACTTGTGCAGATACGATTTTGTGTAAACATACACATCTTTGAACCGTAACACATTTGGTTGCTCTATCATAGTGGTCATGGCATTCATCTCAACGCAATTAGAAAGTCAAAAACCTGATAGAACGGTAACTAAATGGGTCCTTACAAGTATGCAAGAGATTTAAAAAAATCTGATTTTAGATGATATTCCATGAGAAACATCTTATCTACTGGACCAGTCTTAAAGAACAAGTGATCCTGAATCAATATTGATAGAGATAATGGTAAAGGTACACATTAAATGGCGCATAGGACACACAAAATGTGTGGAATACTTTGACAGTTTCGTTGATCTAAGATTATTGCTCAAGCTTGTACGATATTTTGGGGGCACACCGATCCTATATAATTATAAACGGTATCACGAGTACAATATTATATTCTGCAAAAATATTTGTCTTACATTACTTAGATACTAGTGCTAGCGAGTCATCCTTGTGAACACATCTATGACACGCTGTGAGGTATGAGCTCTAGTTTGATAGCAAGTCGCTCTCCCCGTATCCTGCTTGGAGAAGAAAACCGGCATGAAGAATTGATCAATCTTTAAACATTTGGTTCCATACTGAACATTGACTAAAGTAATAATATATTTTATTGCAGAGAGAAAGAGAATATCGTCCCTTCGGGTACTTATGGGCTGGAAACTTTGGACCAATACCTGAAACAAAAAGTTTCGAGTGATGTGAAAAACTACATCTTCAGCGATCCTTCCAACATAAAGAGTCACATCACAAGCAATAAGGTGATCGACTTTACTCGAACCGGTATTCTCACGTCTCTGGTAGATTTTAAACATGTCATTCTTCCTTGTGGGAGAACTTGTATATTTGCGAGTACTGTGAACATCCTTAATGTAAATGTGATCAGCGTAGAATGCATTCTTTTACTTCAATGGAGAACCGAGTCATAGCATTCACTTGTTCAAAATGACCATACATATAGGCCAGCGGTCCAAAAACATTTTTTGCAAAGGGCCAAACGTTAAATATATTTAGGCTCTGTAGGCCAAGAGGCAAACTCGAGAATATTTATGCATGTTCGTCTACTTAAAAAACAAGAAAAAACAAGTTTTCACAAATTTATTGAACAAAATATAACGTAATAGTAATAAAAAGTAGACTACAATTGTTTGAAATACAGTTTTGTTAATGAGAAGAATGGAATTGTGTTTCTTGAAATAACATTTCACCGAATTGGGGTTTAAAGTTAACACTCCCTATCATCAAAATTGATTGTATGTGTACATCTGTTAATGTTGACCTGTATTGAGATTTTACCTTTTCAACTTTGAAAATGTCTTTTCCTAAAAGTTGGTGCTGCTAATTACAGTTATAAAACCCCAAGCATATGATATTAATTGACCATATTCATCGCTTGGAAGACATTTATAAAATTCTGCTAATCTTTTTTTTCTTGAAATTTGCCTTTTAGTATGTCAGCACACTGCAGATTAATCAATTCCGATTAAGGGGTAAGTGGAAGCTTAATTGTAAATTCAATTATAAAGTCAAATGGCTTTTGAAATATACGAAAGTCATTTGCACTTGCATCAAGATCCAAAAAACGCTGCTGGAACTGTAGTTTACGCTTAGAAAATATACCTGCTGCAAATTTGTGTGGAAATAAAGATTTCACTTCTTTTTTTAATTTTTGACAGAATGTAAATGCACAAAGCAGCTTGACATGATTTGTGATTCAATCGACTCCAGTTGTCGAAATAACTTTACCGCACTACAAGTTTCACATGTGAGCACTGTTTTTCCTTCTAGTTTTAAGTTGAATCCATTAAGAACTCCTATGATATCTGCAGCAAAAGCTAGTTTCCAAAGCCATTAATTGTTTGATAACAATGGTTGAGAGAGGTGTTTTTCGTTGGACAAATTTTAATCTTTGATTTCTGAGTTCAAAAAATCTCAATAAATCCTTACCACCAATGAGCTATTGATCTGCTGTATGGTATGGCAAGTCATGATATTCAGCTTCCATTTCTGACAAAAATTCATGGACCTGACCTTGGGTAAGTACAGTGAGCGAATTAGATTCACCGTTGACACAATTGGTTCAAGAACACATGATCATATCAAATATTTCCCACAAAGAACCTTCTGGTGAATAATACAATGAATAACCATAGGTTTTGAACACGTTGCATTTCAACAAGCCTTGTAAATGTATCCAACTAATCCTTTCTCTGTTCCACAGAATATATTTTTACCACCATGAGTTGTGACACATTTTAGCTGAATCCATTTCAGATTGTAATTTTTTAATGTTTTCTCAACTTCCTTGAAAATATTTTCGCCTGTAGTTGTTCCACGCTGACTATTCATAGAAGTTAATTGTTCAGTCACTTCAAACTCAACATTGACTCCTTGAATAAACAGCAGCAACTGAGTTGTAGCAGTAATGTATGTAGACGCATTAAGAACCAAGGAAAACCAACTGAAATCATTTTCTTTGTCATTTAATTGGCTATTGATGTTGTTCTCAATGTCCTCAAATTTTCAAGCAACTGTTCTCGCCGAAAGGCTGATAGATTCAATTTAATCCTTTTCTCTTGACATATTTCTTCGGTTGCTACAATGAAACATGAAAATTAGCTCACCATCAGTAAACGGCTAGCAAATGAGCTACTTGTAAACTTATATTAGTTGCAGCCTCGTTTTCATTTTTAATTTTCGTGAAGAAATTGTGTTCTGATGAAATATTGCATTTTTAAGTTTCCTGAGAGGTGTGAATATTGTGTCGAGTGTTTAGTGTGGCAATGACGACGTATATTGTAAGATTTTAGTACAACTATTGTATCATTGCATAACAAACACAATGCTTTGGCATCTAATTTGGCAACAAAATAATTCACACAATAATTCCTATGTCAAATATAATCATTTGAGCGGGGACCCCTAACTGACCCAAGAGGGTGGCAGCCAGTGGACCAGGAGTCGAAGCCCTGCAGTTTAGTATATTGTGAGAGGGTTTTCTAAGACCTGTGGCTCGCAGTTAATTATTTTTGAGTAATCAATAGTGAAACTACCTAGCGGCACTGATTTGAAATACATGGTCTAGAAACCATCACAAAGATTACTGATTCACCACTTGGCGTGGTGAAAATATAATTTAAACGTGAAAAGTTCCCTGGTTTCAACTGCCGAAAACTGTACCTAAGACATTTGTTTCGGTAAGAAGACTCACTAGCTATTGATCTTGGATATCAAATGTAAATTATTGTTCAAGTAACCCATTTAATAAACACTTTCATTATTCCTACCCCATTATCATCTTTAAATTATTGTATGAGTAGTAATAATTACATTTACTAAATATGTATATGTACATGCTATCTATCACAAGATAGTGAAACAGTCATAATTACCAATCCTATTCACTAGATGACACAGAATGAGAGTGATTGAGAAATGAATACAAGTGAATATAAATTTGGCTTATCATAATAATTTAAATAGTATTGTGCAAGATAACTTAAGTCTCATGTTGCAGAGTAATAGGTTACTTTCTCCTTGAGTAGTAATCTACCATCACAATTTATAAATAAAATTGAACGTCTGTTTGACTATGTGTGTGTGTATGTATGTGTGAGCTTGCCACCTTACCTTAAACCAATTTATATCCAAATATTGAAAGTTTTTTGCAATAATATGCTTGTAGGGTTTTCCCGAACCAAATGATGGTACAGATTTTACTGGGTCTAATTATATTAAACGGAAAATCTGGTCGATCAGCTTTAGCTGATTTTTGATTTCGCCTTATTTTCCACTCTCGTAAATGCGGGGTGCACTCAGCTATTGCAAGGAAGTCTTTTATTGGATGACCGGTCTAACATACATTAGCGGTGCTAAAGATATCGAGGTTCAAATCCTTGTGGTCACGCCGTCTATATTCCAGGCTCATTTAATTCTAGCAGAGGTAATGTTGGTATCAAAAACCTACAGGGTAAACTGTTGGTAGTTGTCCCTCCAGGTAAAATGCTGAAACATTTTCTTAATCATCGCTACTACATTATCTTAGTTAATATATATATGTTTAGCCAGAAATGGTGCGTGTAACTAATAGAGTTATAATGGAGGAGGTCATGGGTTTGAATCTCCACTGAGATGTACTGTCACTAGTTCTCACTATATGGTTTTCTTCTTCATAACTCCACGTAACCGCGGGAACATTTCTACCTTACTCCTCCGTCCATGTAGGTATGGCGGTTACCTACATCCGCGCATGTTGACGGACGATACCATACAACCAATTTTAGTAGACTTTTGTGTGTGTGTGTG
>CABFOV010008533.1:4941-18156 GCA_902141375.1 Timema poppense
CCCAAAAAAAAAAGAGCTCTCGGCACCTATGTGTATATTAGTAGTAGGGCATGGTCAAGTGTACCAAGATCTAATTGTTTCATATTTGTTTTCTATTTTCATTTTGGAAGGATTTATTTATTTATGTTAACTGTATAAAGTAGATATTAAGTTTTAATATACCCTGGAAAGTAGGTGGGACCCTTAAGGCACACCCTTTTCACATGGTCTCATATATACTTTGCTTGTTCCTTCGAGATAGTTATTGTGTTGTATTCTGGAGGCTAGTGATTAAAGATCATACTCTTTTTGTTCATAATTTCTGTGTAATGCCTTAGCTTTCAAGCCACAAGGTTATTCTCTGTAAACTTTGCTCCATTAAATTACCTTTACTTTTTAGATATTTTATATCTACTTTTTGCTTTAATTTATTAATTTAGTTTTTGGTTTTATGTTTCTTGCAAATATAGCCATCCTCTTCCCTAATTTAATGAGCTTTAGTCAAGGATAGGGCTATAATAATATGTGTATATTTTATATAATATGTATATATTTGTTTGCTTTCAAAATTCTGTTTATTCTTTAATGAAAACCTCTCAATAGCGAATTCATCTTTTATAATGATAATTTAAATTTCTCAGCTGAAATACAAAGGCTCTTTTGGACAAAAATATTCTCATTGAAAGTCTTGATGTTTAACAATAGGATTAAAAAAAACACATGTTATAATAAAAATGAGTGGAGTAGATTAATAATATTTATAACAATAAATATTAATAGACACAGTGCCGTATGCAAGAACTTAACTAAGTGGATGCTTTGTGGACACTAGTGTGACTTGCATCATCATAGGTTAAAAGGTGGAGCAATAGTGTGCTCGGGATTACACTATCGGTCCATTGAGCATTCACTAACGTTTTTGCATACTACCCACAGACACTTTGAGAAATGGATCTATGCATTGAGTCTGATACCTTAACTCAGTTGGTAGCATTTCTGCCTACTGAGCCAAGGGTCCTCGGTACGATTCCCGGCATAACTGAAAATATACCATTGATTAAACTATGGGTTTAAATTTTTACCGTGATAAATTAACAGACGTAAATTGGATGTTGTGCTTTTCCTAATCTTAAGTTATCCTATAAGACATATTAAGCTATGACAGGCCTAGCAAGCCGGTAGTGGAATATGGCTTGAATAAAAAATTGACCCAGGCCACAGGCTGGAAACAGTAATGGACGTAAAAAAGTAAAAATATATGCGCTGAAAGCTTTAACTAGCAGACAAAATTGTAATCACTAGACCATATATTTTACTGTACAAATGTTAGAAATGTTATTTTATACACCATTATCGAAGGATCATTAAGCAAATAATATTGAAAGTGTTGAGTTAATTGATGAAACATTCTTAGTTTGTTTTGAGCTAAAAACAAAAAACATATGTATAAAATATCTTCATTGTTTTTAAATGATTAGAGCATGTTATTTGTTTTGTCACATCTGTAAGTTTAATACTTTACTGCTGTTCTGATTAAATATTGCATGTGTTCAATAATTTCTTTGCTTTTGGTAGTTTGAGTAGTTTTGTTACATAATACACAGTACATAAATGTGCACAGTTCATTTTATTTATGTATTGTTCTGTTTTTTATTGATACTGTACAGAAAGCTAGCTACATAGGTACATTATTGAGTCATTATCCATAGTTAGCTTACATACAAGACTATACAGTGTAATAATTAGTTTTGTACATCACATATGTACTGTACAATGTAACAGTGTATAAATAAACTGTGTAAAATCTGCATCACATTTTATTATTTTTTCTAATAACAGACTTTTTTTTAGACCCAAAAGGTGTCACCTCTTAAGAGGTTTCACTGTAACTTGTTTCTACACTTAAAAGAACTATGTTTAATAAAAATGGTTTGATTAAGAACAACTTCTCATTTTTATAGTCATAAATAAAATGTCTATTGTATATACAAATTAATCATAAAATGTTTACATATAATAATAGTTCACAATATATATTAAGGCTTTGAAGAAAAAAAGCTTATCATGTCTTCCTGGGGTGTGGGGTACAAGTGTTCCGATGTTCACCATAAGCTAATATTAGCACTGGTGTTATGCACCTGGAAAACATGACTATTTTTTTATACATAAAAAGAAAGGGAATTCCATGAGTTTGCAAAAGATATAGCTTAGTTACAAGTATATTTCCACCATGATTAACCATGATTATGAGCTTGAGGACAATGAGCAGGTTGTTTGTAGAAGGACCAACTATTTCGTAAGGAAAAGATTTGTCTACAAACAACTGAAAACAATACAAGTGGTTCCTTCTGGACCACACTGGCAGAATCTGGAGGTATCTGTTTAGTTTAACATGCAACCTCATTGAACATATGTATGAACATAGAGACAGTAGTTATAAAATATATTCAAATACAATTCACTAAGTATAAAATAATCTCGATGTTTACATTTTGTAGGTTAGCTTGTTATTCAGCTGATGCCTTATCTCATTCGGTGATACAAGACTTTGCCTAGTTCAAGATGCGGCAAAAAGGGTAAAAAATGTAACAATGTTGAATAATTAAATAGATTAGAAACCCACACTTTTGGATACACAGACTATACTTCAAATGCCAGAGAAGGGTAGGTTGGTGTTCAAACCCCTGTCAAATGCAGTGAGATTTATTTTCCTTAAGGGTCTCTCACTCTCTCCTCAAACAAATTTGGGTACATTTCCTATGCATTTATCATTCCTACCCCATTAGAATAATTACATGTGAATAATCTGAAGGAGTGGTAAGATGTGCAAAAAAAGATCAGAAGTAGCCGCCTATTATAAAAATATGTTTTTTTAATAATGGCTCTATGCTTATTCTTAAAAGTAAAAAGGTGTTGTTTTTTCTAAAATAATACCTTTTTAAGATAGATGTTTTCATAACATTTATAAAATATGCCTTGTTTATCTTTTAAATAAAAATATGCTTAATCAAGGTCACTTGTGTTACATACATTATATGCTACAATTACCAGTCAAATTGAAAACATAAATACCAAAGGTATTATAAAAAACTAGTAACAAAGCTATTTATTGGTAGAGTTATTTAGATGAATTAAAATCCAATTGTCATGTTTAGTGTTTTTACTCAAGAGACATGTTTAAAATAACAGGTGAATTATGAGAACAATAATTGTAAAACAGTAAAGTAAAAAAAAAAGTAATATTGATGTCAATTTACAACTGGGGGTGAAAAGTCTGAAAGGTTATGTAGTAACCACTTCTATATTAAGATTATAAAATGTATATTAAAATTCAGTTAAAAAGTTATTTTGATCCACAGTACATGAAGTTTATTGAATTAAGAAAAATTGTACTTTGTTAAATTGAAAATAAATATCAATAGTGAACTAAGGTAAAAAGATATTCTTATCTGTACAAGATCACTTGCTCTTCAATCTAAGAGTAGCAATTGAGGATGATATAGGCTACTTGCAAATCATTGCAATGTCATACCACCACCGTCATAGCTAAATGAAAGATATTAGAGAGTAATAAAGTTAATCCATTAAAATCAAATTTGAAATTGGCTGAAGGCAAACATGGAGTTAATAAAATGTTTTACTCTATAATGTCTTCTTTAATTTTATTCCATTTGGCTATTCAAATGATTATGATAATTTTATTACTACTTTTCTTTAAGGCGATTGGCCCTTTTCATTTGGTGCGGAAATACAGAGCCACAGAAACAAATGGTTACATTCAATAATTTTGATTGGTTTGCAATTTTTTTTGAAACAGTTTGTTCAAGAATAGAAGCATGTTGATTAAGCTATACTTTTTATATACACACCTCTAGGATTTTAACACTGATCTATTATCTATAATATTGACATTATTCAATATGAAACTGCCATTTGCATAACAAAAAATAAGAAAATGTAACAATTAATACACATCGATACATTATCTTAGAAGGGGTATTGAAAATATTAACATAAAAATTTCACTCGTTCTCGAGAAAACTTACATTTACGAACATATGATTTTTCCACAAGACCTTTTCGATAACTAGCACCATCTATGGTTTCTGTGATCCATCTGTTCTTGTTGGTGCAAAAGAATACCTTGGTCGACCTCATGACAGACTGGCACTAGAAGTTGAATGAACTTGGCTGCCATTCCTTCTGAAGAGTGACGGCTCTCTTGATGCGCTGAGGGGGGGTGTTGTTTTTTTACAGTGGTATCTGTGATTTATGAATTATTGTTCTGTGTTATTGTGATTTGAGAAGAATGGCAAGAAAAGGAAGTACACGTTTGACTGTTGGTGCAAAAGGAAAGAAATGTAAGGGAGCAAATTAATTTTTTTAAATGGATCAGGAAACAAAGTGTGTTTTTTTTCATAAAATACTGTGTTTGTGAACTTATTATCCACCAACCTCGATTTGGAGATAGTTCTCAATAGTAGAACATCCCATTCTCGACCTTGCTATTTACTGATTTTGGGGTCCCATCCTGCTTCGAATCCACTCCCAGGCTGGAAATTTCCAGAACAAGGGGGATGGCGTAAAAGATTAAAAACCTGTTTGACCCTCGTCTGCCTGAACAGAAGGTCATAAAAATTATCAGTTTGTGTCATTACGATTCAAGGGCAAAATCCTAACTTTCACACTAGACGGATTTTTTTTATGGGGATGTTCTTGTTGGAGACACTGACTAAGATGCACGATCCAACCACTGCATCAATCACGAAAGGCGCTGCAGTAGCGTGAGCATCAAGAGTTAGTCACTCCCAGAGCTTTCATTTTAACAGTTTTTTGCATCAAAAAAAACCAACCACGTCATTTTTGTGATAACGCTAACCCTTTTTTGTGTTAATTAGCCCAATAAGTGTATTTGTAGATTGTATGTTTGTCTCGGACGTTAATTTTGTGTACTCAACTTTAACCTTTGCTAACAGTTCTTGCCCCCTTTAAAAATATTTACGCATTTCAATGTATATTAAAGCTATAGAGGTTATTTCTTCACTGTAAATCCTCATATTGCTTGACTGCCATTATCTTAGTTTAACAGATTAGATTTTTTTCACTGTAAATCCTCATATTATTGACCGTCTGTCATACTCTTAGTTTTCAGGATTAGCTTTTTTAAATAAATAAGGGGTTTCCTTCAGCCATATCTTCTCAACAAAAATGATTAAAAATAAAATTTATTTGGTAAAATATTTTTTCTTAAATAGAAAAGTGTTTGTGGTAAAATTTCAAATTTTGGAGGGCTTATGTCCTCCGAGCACAACAACATAGCTAAAATTCATGAAGAGGTCATTTATTCACTGAAAATACTTGTATTTCTTGACCGTCATAATATTAGTTTTCTGGATTGGATTTTTAAATAAATAAGGAGGTTTCTACCCCTTGTCATAACTTACCACCAAATAATTTTAAAAATAAAGTTTCTTCAGTAAAATATTTTTGTTAGAAACCCTTTTGATATAAAAGTGTTTGATGAAATGATACATATTTGTGGGGCTTATGGTCCCTCAGGAACAAATCCCATCCTAAAATTGGTGCAGAAGTTTTATTAAATTAAAATTAAATTATAGCACTGCGTCTTACAACCCATTCGGACTATATGCTTAAGTACTAATTACACTAATGGGTTAGGAATTGGGAAAATTCAATATAGAATAAGTGAGCCCATATTTGCGTGGAGGGAGAGTGAAAAACTATTTAGGGAAAACCACTCCTAGTTTACCTGAGCAAGATTCAAACCTTGATCTTCCCATCCTCAACAGTCTAGCTCAAAAAAAAACAAAAAACTAGCGAGTTAGCTAGCTATGCCACCGAGGCATGTCAGAAGTTATTTAATCGAGAAATTCCTTGGGTTCCTGCCGCCACGTCAGCGTCCACCTGCGACATATCGCGGGCGATTCATTTGATCCTTTCTATAATTGGGATAGCCCTTTTTGAGGGGTTTTCAAATTTCACTTCATAAAGACTTCTAAGGGGTGAAAAGGGGGGGTTTAAAGGCCTCAGATTAACTAATATATTTTTTGAACCAACAGACATAAAGCATTGAAATTTTACATCTGGGTCCCTTATACAATTTGGCTTGACACGGTTTTAGGGTTATTAAAATGTAATCCCTCAGAGGGTGACGGGGGTCGAAATAGGTGGTAAAATTCATGTCCTCCAAAATTGATGAAAGTTGATATTTTATATTTTTTCGGGCCATAGGTATCCGATAAGAAGAGGTTTCGTGAAAGTTTATTCCGAAGAAGGTGAGATGGGGGTTGTAATATTTTTGGAACTATAATTGTATCTTCCCAACGCTTGTGCCGAAAATATGAAACTGTGCAGAAACGTTTTTTTAAGTAATGGGTCAGAATTTGGGATTTTCTAAATTCAATACCTAAGGGTACAAAGCGGCTAAGAGGTATGTTTTTGGACCTCTAAGAGGCAAAAGAGGGAGGGGGAGGGGGGTAGACGGAGGTTGAAATATCTTTAAAGGGTTAACCACATCTTATAATCCACTTGGGCTGGTAGGATGAAACTTGGCAAGGTAGTTCTTTTTAGTTAACGAGAAAAACAAAATTTGGGAATTTTCAAAATTCTTCCCCTAAGGAGAGGGGGTGTTCTTTCCATACCTTATCAATCGTTTTACCTAGAAATATGTTACTTTTAACGGGCGAAAATAATTTAGGGTATTTTTGAACACAATTCCCTAAGGGATGGGAAGAAGGGAAGGCTTTTTTTTACGTATCTTAAAAACTGCTTGAAATATTTATATATAACATTTTGCAGGGAAGTTCTTTATACTTAAAGGGCCAGAGTACTTTTTGGACTTTTTGAGTCTCCCCCACTCCCCTCTTATAAGGGGTTCAAATGGGGAGGGGTTGGTCTTTAATCGGTTTCCTGCTGTTTGCAACCTCTTTGTTGTGAAATAAAAAGATTGTTCTCATTTATGTTTAAATGTTTTCACTTCCAATAAAGTTTATATTGTGTAACCTTAGCTATAAACCTTGCTTTTGTTCCCTGCTCTTTGAAATCTACATCATTGTTGTTTATTAATCTTCTAGCTTCAGAATGAGAAAGTTTTTTGCGTATTTCTATATCTTGGGCAAATAATAATATAAGTTATAGGATACAATAGAAAGAACAAACCCTTACAATTTATTTGGTTTGTGATTACAGGTTGATGATAGATTTATTAATACAAAGAACGACTGCTTGTTATTTACATGTTTTGTGATTACAGATTTTCAATATTTTAAAATTATTACCAGCTCCGAAGACTGCATGGTCTAGCTCTAAGCTGTCACTCTCTCAGACTGGCTGTCGATGATGGGGAGATTGGAGTTCAATCCCAGTCAGATGCACTAATTGTGGATTTATACTAAATGGTTTTACAGTCGCTCTCCATATAAATACGAGTGCACTTTTTCTAAATTTAACTTTACCAATCCCAAACACATTGGCGTAATTAGTACATAGGTATACAACCTGTACAAGTAGTAATACGTGGTGCTTAAATAAACCAAAAAAGCATAACTTATGCATTTAGAATATATTTTGACTGGCCTTCTCCCAGCAATTTGTTAAAATTGTATGCCTCTAGAAACTATTTAGAGTGGTCCCTAACAGTCACAATTTGGGAAATTAAATGCCTTTAGGAGTTATTTAAAGTTTGATGTAAGTCTATCGCTCAACTTCATATTCGATAATATCAGAAGGTGTGAAATAAATATATAAGGAAGGAAACTTATTCTAAGAGGGGAAATAACTCCCTACACACCACACCCCGGTTATGTTGCTATTATTTTTGGGTGGTTCTGTCACACACTACTGAAATTAGACTCTTATAAGCTATTTAGAGTAGTTTTTCCTCTGAATTATTTCAAAATGTTGTGCTGATAGAAACTTTTTGGGAGTAGTATTACTTCAGGAAATTCTTGAGAGTTGAATGCCTTTAGTATTTATTTTAAATTGTCTACAAGAAATTTAAAAAAAATGAATTTCCTAAAAGCTATTTGAAGGAGTCTTGTTTGCCCCAGGTATTTTTAATTTAGATTGCACTTTGCCTAATTTTGTTTTAAAAATTAGATTCCCTTGGAAGCTATTTCAAGTGTTTTTCGCCTGGAAATATTTTGCATCTTGCCATTGATCACATTCTACATGGAATGTTTACTTCCAAAGCTTGTTGACCTTAGGCACGCAAGGAAACTTCCTATTAGAGATAAAATAGTTTAAAAAAATAATTCTTTGTGTCAGTTTGGTTGTTAGTTTTTCTTAGTTATGTGATCAACATGAATTTGTGTGTATTTGTCAGTCACTTATATATTTTAAAAAAAACACTAAACCTGAAACCCCCAATTCATAACAATATGAAAAAGTAATAATTTTGATGTGCGCCTAAGTCACTATTACAGTACTAGTCTACTCAAACATTTTGTTAACAAATTATGATTTGAATAATGTTAAGTGCTCATAAAATAACTTAAAATATTTTAATGTCCCTCAATGACTTTAAAATACCCAGGATAAAATATAATAAATAAACTATACTTCTAATTGACACGCCTCTTTGACAAGAGTAGTGCTATGTAAACATTAACATTTTGAATCTTAATAATTACTGTAGAAGTGCAAACAATAAGTATATTAAAATTATTATAATGTATAGCAGATCAAATGTGTTATTAATATTTGGGAGTGTGAGTACTTGAAGGCATGAAACAATGAAGATCCTCAAATGTTTACAAACTTTAATTTTGTAATTGATACTGAAAAACTGATTTTTATAATAAACACTTGTATCCAAAAGTATGATAAATACTGTTCCTATTTTATGAGCTAATAAATATAATCCAAAGTATATCCAAGATATTTTCATTATTTTGTTTTTTCGAGGAGTGACAAAAAGTTCCAAAAGAGGAGAAGGGGGCAAAATGGGGAGGATGTTCCAAAATACCAAAATCTGCAAATGGAGTCTTTTCCAATATCACAGAACGGTTGAAATTTGGCTGGCAGGTAGCAAAAGTATGCAGTCGTGCCTGGTGACAGAAGATTACAATAGGGGCCTCCAAAATGAGGAGGGTGTTCCAAAAAACCAAAATCTGCAAATGTAGCGCTATTCAATGCCATAGAGATAATATTTTGTATACATGTTCCTCTTAAAATAAACCTTAAATGGGTAGTTTGGACTGGAAATTATCTAAGGTGACCCAAAATGAAGGGGATAAAAAAAAATCTGCGAGCCCAGAATACCTAGGAATTTGAAATTCTGCAGGCAAGTAGCCCCTAGCCCTAATGGGGGCAGGATTTTTTTTTATTGAAGATGGTGGGGGGCAGGGGCATTTACTAAAAAATGAGAAAGTATAATTATAAATGAAAGTTGTTTATAATGAAATATTCAATTGAGGAACAGTTTCACACTTTCATAAGAATTAATATTTGATCTCCTATAGAGTATTTCATATAAATACAACTCACTGACTTTAATTTAATTGATGATAATATAAATGACATCAGTAAATCCTTGTACACACTGGGCGATAATCGCCAGATACAAGACTCCAGTGACTCAGCAACATTGTCCACGCACAAAAAACTTGTATCCGGGCACACAAGTCTCCACCACTGATCAGTGATCTCCACAGATGTTGCGTGTCCACACCGAGCAGACGCATCTCACCAAAAAAGATGTTGATGGAAAAGAGAGTTTCTAAGACGGGGGAGAATTATGATGACTTTGTTATCAGAGGTATCATTGAATGATGGGTGTTCATTAAATATCTGTAGTAACCACAACCACAATAAAATCATCACCATAACACTACCAAAATACTACCACTAAGACGAGAAATAGAAATCAACCAATTAAAATTCATCAGTTGCCCGCCATTATTTGTGCGTGGGTACACACCGAGCAATGTTTTCCATTGGGGGTGGGAGACAGAGACATTGGCAAAATTCTTTGATCTTTTACTGCTGGACGCTCAGGCAATGTTTCTATGTATCCGGACACACAGGAAACATTGTCAGGAAACATCGAGGGTCGGAGTGTATCTGGCGATTATCGTCCAGTGTGTACTAGGCTTAATGTGTAATATTTTTAATATATACATTTTTTTAAACTTTGTATTGATTCAACAGTTTAAATATATATGTATGTGTGTGTATATTTATGCTGTGCCTTGTAAACATTCATAAATCAGGGTAAAACCAAATAATTCCCAGAAATATAAACTAGCTTATATAGGAATCACAATATTATTTCAAATATTTATTAATAATCAATCTGGTTCTTCTTTTAGGGAATACATAATTTGTAAAGAAGCTATTATCATTATTATGGTAGAAAAAATAGACACATTTGACTAGATTTATTTTGATACAGTATGAATAAAGCTTTTTTTTACGGTTGTATTAGTTAGATTACTTAGGCAATAAATCAGTTGAGAGTTAATTATTACAATATTTCATAATATTAATTATCTTCACTGGAAAAATTAAAGTATGAACTACTCCCAAACAAAAAAACTAAAGGGCCTGGTCAGCTCGGTGAAAAACTCTGCAAGCAATATAAAAGTCAGTACCTTGGTTTAGTTTACTTGGACAGTAAAACCACAGTATGATTCAAGACCACTTTGTACCCTAGTAACAATAGGATCTACTGAGTGGCAGGCCGTCAAAAATCGAACCCTTGTCAAAGAAGTTAGTTGTGTTCCCTAAACTAGGAACTATATTTTGTAAGATGTTGACATCAACTTACACTGTTGTAGTTTGGTTGTGAAGCCACACCTTTCACCCTCCCGCCAACCATCCCACAAAATAGGTTTTAGACTTGCACTCAACAGGGCCAAGGCCCTTAATACATTAGTGTTTACATTTTCAGTTTGACTGGTTGTAGCACATAATGTAGGATCTACTTATCTAAGATAACCCATCATCATCATAATCAACAACAACTATTTTCAGCCGGTGGCCGGCTCAATTTAGTAAAAACCTCCATATTTCTTCTTTTTTTTTTCCTCCTTTATTTACTTCCATTCTTTTCTTTTCATTTGCATACTTTCTGTTATCTACTCTCCACATCTCTTTCTTGGTCTCTCTTAAAAGTATTTTTCCTATATACTTGAGATCCATCATTCTCTTTGGTATGACTTTAATAAATAATATATATATTTATTATTATAACGCGCCTTACTATATTAAATTTAGAATAGTTTATTAAATATGTACCTTTGTTGAAGATGGGTGAAAAAGTACTAATAAGAAGGAATGGTCTACATGATTGTTGAAGAAGTATGTGCCGTGTATGATACACCAGCCACTCCATGTTGTGTTGACTAGGCTCTCTCTTGGTAGGTTTTTAATATACATTTTTGACACATGAATTAGAATATTATTCATTGAAAAAATAAACTGCTTTTGTTATGTATTCATACATTTGTAAACTTTTCACTAAGATTTTTAAATACATTTAATTTCACATTTAGATGTTTAGTATTAATATTTTTCTTTCTGAAAATATTTGTCTGTAGACAAGTAATTTCCAGTGATGTAGCAAGGGAATTGATGCCCAGAGCGGTTATCAATTTTGTCACCCCCTAGAGAAAAAAAAATTCTTATAAGAATCTTAATAAGAGCCTAAATAAAAAAAAGGCTGCAAAATCAGTCTTGTAAGCCTCAACCTAATAAAATGTAGTTAAAGCAGTGAGCCCTCAATATAACCAGTGGTGTAGCTAATATGATGAAGCAGGGGAGACTGAAATGTTATGTATATCATAGTACCTATTTTGTATTGTATTAGCTCTAGCCGCTAGTTTAGTAATATTATGTTAAACACTAATTTTTGTTCGCACATCATGTCAGATTTATAATGGCACACTAAACAATACATATTTAGCAAATCTTTTCCATCCATTTTAAAACTTAGAGACAAACTAAAAAGATTTTAAATAATTTGAGAGCACATGTTACAAAAATCATTGTCTTCAAACTTCAGAGTCAAAGTTAAAAGTAAATCTTTATTAGTTTAGAAAGGTCCAAAGGGGCCAAATGGAAAAATCAAAACATTTATCACTAAAATAATATAATTTAAAAAAAATTAGCTCTATTGTTTCAACTAACCTGTAATAATTGTGTTCTTTGTATGTGAAATCGTTCTTACTTAAATCTTATGAGTGAAAACTTTTTAAATCGGGGAGTAGGGCAGGCCCCCACATCGGCACTCTGGGCCCCAGTACCAGGTAAGCTAACCAGCCCCCTCTTAAGGTATCCTCATTAGCAGTCTCATTCAGATTTCATAAATATAGCTACTACATACTCATACTAAACTAACTGGTACTCTTTCTGACTGTGAAATCACTCAAAATTAAAAACCTAGTACATTTGAACTCTTTTTATTTTGTACATAAATGAGAAAAATGTATATTAAAGAAAATTCATGTTCTTGAGTTGTAAAATTTTCAATAAATAAATAGAAAAAAACAACACACTCAAAAATTTCACAAATTGTGTTCATAAACGTGGGTAAGTCATAAAATAAGATGCAGTTGACTTTTTTAATGTTGTAGCTGACTCACTTACTTAAATGTTACATTTTTCTAGCTTTCCTGTTTGCAAATTCATTTATGACTTTAGTAAGGTACAAAGTAGAAGCCAAACCATGTTATATGTCCAGTAAGGACAGCGAATTCAAGCATTGCTGGTTCACTGATGGTCTTTGCCAGGTCTTCAACACATTGCCAACTTTACTGAAGGATCTTTCTGCTGATGCAACAGTAAGGGGAAGTGTACAATGATACAGAGTTCAATGCAAACAATCATGAATATTGGTTCCAAATGTTTCTTACATAATGAATTTAAAATTTCAAAGTGCCAAATTTAATCTTAGAGTCAAACACAATGGTATAAATATGCTTTAAATGCACACATTCATCAAATAAATCATTTGATAAGTCACTTCGAAACTTTTGTACTAGAGCTTTAGCCTTCACCCTCAATTCTTTCTCATCTAAAGAATTATACTTCAGAACTAGACTGAAAAGCTAAGAGACAGAAATTGCTGCTTTAAATTTGTCTTCTAATTCCTGTAAAAGGAAATCTAACACCCTGTAAACTACACATGTTTTGAGATTAGATTCTGCAGTCAATTGTTGGTCTGCTTGTGGTATTGCTACACTGTGTAGACAATTCCTTTTTTTTTTGACGGGG
>CABFOV010008534.1:0-23159 GCA_902141375.1 Timema poppense
CTGTGGCCTCTTAAACATGGCGGTATTGTAGAGGAGTAATATCTAACTTAAATACATATAATTCGATAATAACGGCAGACCCAGGTTCCACACTTAAGCAGGGTCATTATAGACATATAGAACTATGATCCCCACCATGTATGCTCATTCCGAAGATTCAAATATAGAAACTGTGGCACCTTAAACCAGCGGTTGCGCCGTGCTAATTTCGAGTCTTATATAGGTTTGAAGGCATATATATCTAAAATAACGGCAGAACGATTATCCACACTTATGTTGGGTCGTTGTATGCATGTAGAACTAATATTCCCACTATGTGTGCTAGCTCCACAGATTTAAATATAGAAACTATGGTACCTTAAACTAGCGTCCTATATCTCTGTGTTAGTTTAATATTGTTTAAAAGCAAGCTTTTTTGATCTTAGTGCTTTCTGTGAACGGTTTTTAAACTAATATTTGACTCTAGTGCTCTCTATGTTATTTTTTCAAACTAATTATCTACTCTATTGCCATCTATTAGAAGTTTTAGAACTAAATATTTGCTTGGTTCCATTTATTTTTCTCATGTTGGTTAATAACGGTTAGTTTATTGTGAATGTGGCGGACTTCTGGGAGTTGATTTGTTTTGGTTTTTACATACTTACACACTTATGTGATAGTAGCCAATAGGTGCAATTAAATATTTAAGTAGTAATAAGTGGTAATACAGCAAACATTTAAGTTTCAAAATGTTTCAAAGACCTAAACCAAGTGAAGACGAAGAAGATATTTTAAAGCAGCAGGAAGAATTTCTACGTAACAAATCATTTAAACCTTCAGCTTCTGTTGTAAACAAACGTAAAGCAAATGTTCAGCAAGGACAGTTGGCTAGCGGTAAAATTTGCTTTTTTTTAGTGTGTGTGCGTGTTTTAGAGTAGTGTCTGGATTTTGTGTTCGGGCTCGGGGTTGAGACACTACAAAGCTAAAATAAATCACTTTCTATTGCTCTTTTATCAATCTTTTTACATTTAATTTATACACATACTTAATGACGCCGTCCCCTTAAGGAATAGGCAAGATACTGTGCACATAGCAACAACAAAAAATCGTACTTAATTCATCCTCTCTCACTTTCTTCATACCAAACTAGCCTTACATACTTCCTTTGCTTCATCAACATACATGCTCTCTTATCTTAAAACTTTTAATGTTTTTCTTTTTCACATATTCATCCGCAACATTTAATCACGTCTTGCATGGCCTACCTTTCCCAACCGCATTCACTTCACTCTTGTGTTTCTTCTGACACACTTCACACTCATAAAACAATGTTGTCGTTAGGACACTATTATATACTGCCATCTTTGCCTCTTCCGGTACTACTTAATTTGTTTAAATAGTCCACATACATTCAACTACTCCCGAAATTGCAGGGAATCTAATGATACTAAATAGAAATAAAAAAACTTTACTATAGGGCCTAGTAGTGAACAATTCAAAACCAAACTCACCAAGTGACACACAAATAAATATTGAAAAGTCTGTAAAATTGCACGACTGAAGCTTTACATAGAGCCGATTAACAGAGCAACTTGAAATCCCACAACACCAGAATCATAATAATATGTAGGCCTAATACAACACGGTACAAATCAGCGAATGAATATTCTCAAAAAAGTGAGATACAAGAAATGACAGCCGAGTACAAGTTTTGAAACTTTAACAATGCACAATAGACTAATGGTCTGCAACAACCACACTTCACTCTCCTTTGCAACAGACGAGTTTATTGTAAACCTAGAATTGAACATCTAGCATATTCAAACAAGGCTCTGTTAGAACAAAACTAAAATCCTGGTAGATATTCAAACAAACACACCTACCAAAAGTCAAATATTAAAATAAAATATCAATAACTTAGTAAAGCTAAATAATATATATATATATACATACATATACACTTATATATCCAACCTAACTTTTAAACCTAACCTTCATTGCAGTACTAATAACTTGGCTAGTAACCTTACCACCATTCGATTTGATCATAAATTAAAATCTTAGTTAAATACACAAAATAAACAATTTTCCTTTCTTAGTACTCAATGACAGATGACTTCACACTGTAAGAGATCATGGGTCACATCACATGTCCATCTTGTATGTTTACATGGAGAAGACACAGGACTGGTGAAGCTTGGGAGATCGAAATATCCTTAGTACAGATACACTTTATTTAGCACCGCGTCTTACTACCCGTTCAGGTTATACACTTTAGTTACTAATTACGCTAATGGATTAGGAATTGGGAAGGATGAATTAGAGTAAGTGAACCCGCATTTGCGTGGAGGTAGAGTGGAAAACCATTTAGGAAAAATCACCCCCAGTTCACCCGACTGAGATTCGAACCTCGATCTACCCATCCTCAGCGGTTGAGCTCAACACGACTAGCGCGTTAGCCAACTACGCCACCGAGGCGGGTTAGTACAGATGCAGCCTCATAAGATATCATATTGGTAAATTTATAAAAATGAAACCTCTGGACACAGCAATTGAACCCAGGACCTTTATCTTAGAGTGTCAATGCTCTACTACTAAGATATCCAGTAGTCATCCCTTGCTCAGGATCATTCTTCATTCAAAGTTCAAGGCAGAATCTGTTATGGACGTGTGAAAATCATCGGCTACTCTTCCTTAAAAACTATTATTGAAGAATGACCCTGAGCGTGGGACGAATCATGGATAGTTCAGTGGTAGAGCAGTGGCACGCTAAGATAAGGGTCCTGAGTTTGATTCCCGTGTACAGTTGGGTCATTTTAATAAATTTATTAATAGTATGTTTATGTCTAGACACTGATTTTGATGAGTTGTCTAGAAGTTGTAAGAATAAAATAATTTCAAATAAATAATTAGACCTATAATAGGCCTATCATTCAATTCACCGTTTTCTTGTGAGTGTTGCAATTTTAATAGCTTGCTATCGCAAGTAAAGTATAGTAGGCCCTAAGTTAAATAATAAGGTGCTTAGGCATTATTTCCTTAAAACCACATACACATAAGTTAATGCAGGGTTTGTCTTCTTCCATAACTAAGAATTGGGGAACAAGTTTAGAAAATGGATGGCCAAGTGATGATCGATCAGCTTAGTAGAAAACTACTTTTAAACGACTTTATACACATCAGCTGATCATGTCTTGGTTGAGTGATTAAATTAATATTTTGCGATTGTTCTTGATTAAGGTAGTTAGTGATTACTCAACCAAAACTATTGTTTGCTTTATTTAATTTATTTAATTAGCTCACAATATTAAAAAAAGTAAAACACACACCAAAAAGTAGTACCTATATGAATAACTTTGTGACAACATTACCTTCATTCACATTGATGAAAATTTCTACATCTGTTAATAGCACCTCGGCTCCAACATAAAATTATAGCAAATAATTAACAACCAGACCCCATATTGTTAATATAACACCCAGGCTAACTGAATAGGTAATGGATTCATTTTAGAGGTAATAGACCTATTTGTATTATTCATTTTATTCCTATTTCCTCTTATGTTCATAGTTTTGTATATTATTCAGTTTCACACATAAAATAGAGGCTTTTCACATTTTGTAAAATATTTTATTCAACCCAACTCTATTTTTAATATAAGTTTAAATAAACATTTATTAGGTTATATTAATTCAATATGTTTTATACACTTTCATAATTTATTACAGCTGCAACTGACGAATCTGAATCAGATAACAAAAAACCTAGGTCCAAATTCTCGGCAGCTAAAAGTGGAACCTCATCAAGAATAGTACGACAAGAAAATTCAGGTAGGTTTAAAAAAGCCTTAAGAACAATATCGAACTGTATATATTACCTTCACTGTTTAACAGATTCCCCATTGATAGAGATCTTCATCTTGAGTGGATGTAAAGTATAAATGCTTACATTTTTTCCTCATATCTTTGTTGAAGTCCAAAAAGGTGTTGAATACCTGAATACTATAAGGATAATATAAAGTACCAAACAAATTGTGTAAAATGTTGTTTTGCTTGCAGGAATAAATCCATTAGTTCTTGGAGAGATTCTAGAAAGGTCTACATCAATAAAAACGTTTGCTCCACCGACCAGTTCTACCTGTTCAAATGGGTTTCCCAAGGCATTCACCAGGGACAAGTTGGTAAGATCTTTGTGATTATACAGAAATTAGCAATTAACTTTATCTAAAACAGACATGTAAGCTTTATTCAATCACATTGTAAAGATAGTTCACTAATTACACATAATTCAAGATGACATTGGTATTTTCTGGCAGTAAACAGTTCCATATTCAACTGCCTAGCAAATATATCTTGTCACTGCGAAAGTGGTGTTAGGTTGAAATAATCTGACATATTGACAAACCATATATTTGCAAAGTTGATGAATTTGGAATAACTTTTTAGTGAGTAACATTTGAATGTCCATAAAAGATTAAATTATTATTATTATTATCATTATCATTATTATTATTATTAGTCTTACTACCCATTCGGGTTATACACACTTGCGCTAATGTGTAATGGTAGGGTGATTGTGAGATGAAATGTCTGTACCTTGACGTAAAGCCAAAACAGTTTGATGGCTTTATCTCAAACTTGATGTTAAGATGTTTTGTAGATTCTTACCTTAAAATACATTATTATATTTATTCTAGCCCTAAAATTAAGGTTAGGCCTGGCTTACCTATTTTACATAAGAATGAGTACATGAGATAATAATAATAGCCTTTATTTATCTGGCGAAGTTAAAGGTATCAACCTTCTGTTTCACTTAACCAGTATTGAATACAACATACTCTATTACATTTATTGAAATACAATTTAGTAAAGGAATATTCAAATAAGTAGAAAAACATTCGCACACTCCTTCATACACTCATTTAAAGCTCAAGTAGTTTCAAAAACTCAGTTTAGCTTATTAGACAAGATAAATAGCTTAACCGCGCACTTGGAGGCGAGTCTAGATGTTAGATGACGAGTAGAGTTATCTTATTTGTTCCAGGCCTGTGATGCCAGGACAGTGAAATAACGAGTATACATTGGAAATCTATGTAAGGGAATAGACATCTGTAGAGTGGATTCTGATCTAGTAGCTCGGCTGTGTTTATCTTTCAGAAATAGGAATTGTGAGGAGAGGTATTGAGGCTGAGATGTTGATAACATTTTGTGAAGCAATACTAATAAATGTAGCCTTCGCCTTTCATTTATTCTTAACCTTGAAGAAGTGATTTCATTTACATATAGAGAAAAAAGCAATGGCCCTAAAACTGAGCCCTGTGGAACACCAGCCTCAACTGGGCGCCATGTTGAGAACGTGTATCCTTATCATAACACTTTTCTGGCAACCATGCAAATATGATCTCATCCACTGTATACTGCCTGGAGAGAAATTAAATAATACTACATGCAATTTTGCTAATAAAATATTAAAATCCGCATTAGCAAAAGTTTTTGAAAAATCTAATAATACAATAAGTGTTAGCTTGCACTTATCCATGGCTAGTCTGATCAACACAGTATATATACTATGATGTGATCTGAATCCTGATTGATAGGCAGTTAACAAATTGTGTTTGTTAATATGTCAGTAAATTTGTTGATGCACTAGGAATTCTAGTGCCTTAGAAAGGGACGGAAATATACTTATTGGTCTAAAGTTATGTAAATCTTTTGCTAGTCCTTTTTTAGGTACTGGCGTAGTAAGTGCAAGTTTCCAAAGTGAGGGATACTGTCCGGCCATGAGTGAGAAGTTGAATAAGCCAGTTATTGTTGATATAGCATTTCTTAAAATTGTTCGTATTAGAAATATTGACATTTTGTCTATACCCTGTGCTTTCGATTTTATTATCATTATTGATTTGTATACCTCACGATGAGTCAAATGGGCAAGGTATAAAGTACTGTCATCATTATAGTCACTATTATTATTACTTGCATTGGAGGGATAAATGTCGTTTATAGTTTGTATTCTAGCTATCTTGTTGCTTAAATTAGGAATGTGAAGAAACTCTTCATTTAGTTTATTGGGACTGATGTGCATATGATTACTTTTGGGTAGTGTATGTCCCACTCTCACCCTCTGCAGTTCCCTTCATAGTTTTTTGGGTGCTCTGATAGTATAAGAAAGTGAAAGGGAAAAGTCCATTTTAGCTTTCCTAATGGCCTGGGCACATTAATTATGCATACGTTTATACGCCTCTAAATTTATGTTGCCTGTATGTAATTGGCTTGATTTTCAATTCTCGTTTAAATTTCACATATGCTTGGTCATGTCTCCTCATCAATAACCTAATGTATTTAGTCATCCAAGGTGCAGGTGGTCTATCATGTCTCCTCATCAATAACCTAATGTCTTTAGTCATCCAAGGTGCAGGTGGTCTACTAACACATCAAGCTTTTACTGGTGCATGTTTATCATACAAGTCAAGGATCATATCATTAAAAAAGATGTAACCTGTCATCAATGTTTAATTTAGTGTTGACCAGGTACCAGGGCATGGATTGAGCGTCAGCATTCAGTTTGTCTGGATCAATGGATTTAATGTCACTATATGTGATTACCTTAGGTGCAATTTTAGCCATACACATCGATTAGAATAGGTATACAAGATCATGATGCGAGATTCCGGGGACCGCGACTTGTCCAGAAGACATCACTTTATTAGAGTTTGAAGTATATATATGATCATTCCACGTATGCGAGATGTCAGTATGATGTGTTGCGTCTAAGTGACATGATGTCATATTGTATGAAGAAAATAGTCAGTAATTGTGAGGTTTCATTGTTGCTACTAAGTAAGTCCACGTTAAAATCACCCAATACAATTATATGTTCATATTTATACATGTGCTCAATCATGGCAGTCTCAAAGGCAGTAAATTGACCAACTCGAGATGGTCGGTACACTACAGATAACATAAGCCTTTGTTGTTAATTGTTTATTTCAACAATAATATATTCAGGTTGAACTGAGTATGGACTCGGTGATGCAGGTAGTAAGTAAAGACTGTATTTACGTGGGACACCTGCAGCGATAGCAGCTGGCTTTCAAGTGCATTGTGAAGCATCATAACTGTTGAAGGAGTTGTAGAGGAGGGGAGGGAAAGGGAGCGATTGATCAAGGTCACCAACAGACATGGAACATAGCTCACTAAAACATATTGTAGTTGGGTTATCTCGCCCTTGTAAAATATTATCCGCACACATGCAAAAATATGAAAACAATTAAACTTACCATTATTCAAGATCTTGAGACTTGAGTTGATCTTGTTAGCACACATACACATCCAGATCCACACATTTTAGAACTTAGTAAATTAATAACAATAATTAACACAAACAATAATATATCAAATACCACACTAAAAACAAATGAAGCCATGGGAAAAAAAATCACGGAATTGATTTTTGAACTTAGTAAATTAATAATAATAATGAGTAAAACACATAGCAATGAATCAAGTACCAAACTAAAAACAATTAAAAATGATGAAATTTATGAAATAAAAAAAGAAGTAATAAACTGTATATCAAGATGATTCAGTGTGCCCTGGGTAGCTCTTCCTTGCAGTTTATGTGCAACTTGCTTGTTTCAATCTTGACAACAATACGTCCATACGTTTTTCAAACAACACTTCTGTATTGCTGCTTGTAGTAAGATCATACGCTCAGTAGTTAGGTCTCCCCTTACGGTTATTCCTGACCCAGCAAGCTGTCGTTTCACACGGAAGACCTCACTTCGTTACCTGTTTGAAACAAACTTCACAATGATAGGTCTGGGTTTGCTTCCTGAAATTTTGTCTACTCGGTGACTACGGTCGTTGTCATCAACAGTCACACGCGGTAGATTGAGTTTATTCTTAATCACATCCAGCACCAAAGAGTCAGTGTTCTTCGAAGTGTTTTCAGCAATACCAAAAAAATCTCAGGTTGGTTCGTCTTTGTTACTGTTCCAATTCTTATTTCGAAAGGACAAGTCCACGATTTAGCTGAGAAAGAGGTGGGAGAGGCAGATAACAGAAAGTGTTCAAGAGAAAGGAGAATGGAAGAATGGAAGAAATTAAAGGAGGAAGAGTGGTGAAAGAATAGAGGAAGATGGAGGCATTTTACTTAAGTGACCCGGCCACAGGCTGGAAACAGTTGATGATGATGATGATGTTGATGATGATAACAACTAATTTTTGAAAATCAAACAAATTTTCCAACGTAATTTTAATGAATTTGTTCAAAACGGATATTGTAGTGTTTACCATGTTAAGTATTGCTACGCAGGCCTACTTGTTTTTCAGAAAAAAATTTGATTTAAAAGTGCCTTAACCCTTTGAGTGCCAATGTTGCTCAGAGTTATTTGTGAAATATTTGCTAAAATTGCCAGCATCGCTCACAGCCATCCCATGTTTTAGAGCTTTTAGTTCAGTATTAAGTCAACAGATAGGGTAGATTTTATTTACACTGCATTATCATATGTTCAAGCTACTTTTATTTGTCCTTGCACCTAGAGTTTCAATATATATATCGAACATGAAAACTATCTTCTAACTTTATGAGTTTTATCTTTAGCCTTGTTTGTAAACATGGCTACTAAGAAAAAAGCTGTGATTCAAGACACAGAGACACTTGCAATATTTATTGATAGCTCAAGTGAGAGTGGTCAGTTTGTTAGTGATTCTGAATTTGTAAATAATGAAACTGGACAGGAATTAAATTCTGGTGAAATTGAAAGATTGGAACAAGTAGAAGTAGCAGCTGACATTGATAGCGTCAGTGTGAATACTAGTGATTCCTATAGGGATGAAATAAATCTTGAAGATCAGGATAATCCACTCCAACCTCAACATATTTATACATAAGTACCAGGTTTTAGGTCCTCCCCACTCCTCCTTCCCTTCTGGTTTCAAGCCAATTATTTATCTTAGACTTTATTTTACTATAACCCTGCTAAAGTTGATGGTCACTGAAACAAATGCTATGCATAACCCAATTTTAGCGTAAAATCTAAAATTAGCTTTTTCCTTGTAAATTTTTTTATTTACTCAATTTTATGTTCTTTTCAATGATTTCTTATATTTTAAGCTAGTATTTAAATTTTCAAAGCTCAAAAATGAATGTTAAATAAAACAGTAAAAATATTTTTTTTAATATCTTGGTCGGGGATTTTTTATTATATTGAAAAATTAAAAAGTATATGTATAATTATATAATTGAATTAGCAATCATGTTAGCTAGTTTATGTACAAATTTGAGTGAAAGAAGTTCAAAGACTAACAAGTTATTAAAATTTAAACAAAATCCTGTATTTTTCAGTAAAATAGCTTAGCACTTTTAGCACATTTTTTTGGCATTTCTCTTGGCACTAAAAGGGTTAACTGATCACAGGTTATTGAAAATTAGAAATAACTCAAAAATATCTCTTAACGATTTAGTTCGAAATGTGAATCCAGTGTGTGCTTTAATCATGGTGGCTACAGACAGGGAAATTAGGGAAAACCTGGAAAAGTCAGGGAATTTTTGGATGACAGGGTAAACATGGAATTTAACTAAAAATAATGAAAAGTCAGGGAATTAAAAATTTATGTCTAAAATATCCCATTAATTTCACAACTTAACACTAAAACTTAAGTTAATAATACCTAAATAAAATAACATTTTAATATTTAAAATAACTGATAAAATTGTTTATGTTTAATAGATACAAACTTTTTTTTAATATATGATCAATAATAACAAAAGTCATCTCATCCACCATTAAAACTGGAATAAAGTAGTCAGGGAAAATTGAAAAATATTGCCTGGAAAACCTGGAAAAGTCAGGGAATTTTGTAAAATATGTCTTGTAGCCACCCTGTTTAATGGAAGAATAACAATATTTGTTTGTTTTAAGTTTTTTAAATCATATAGGTTTGGGCCTACCTTACAATTTTTGAAAATTATGGTACAAACTTTAATGGACCACATAAGAAAATAGGTGTACAGTTGTATACACCTTTTATTTATCCAAAGACTTAGGTTTGATGTATTACTGCATCACATAGTTAATACATCAGTTGGTGGCCTGGCGGTCTAGGAGTAAGGTGTCAGACTTCTATGCTGGCGGCCGGGGTTCAATCCTCGGTCCCGGCATAGATTTATCTGATTACCAAACTCTTCCTTCACCTCTGACAAGACATCTTGTGAATGTGGGGAATGCCAGGCCTCCACCGTNTTTCATCTCACAATCACCCTACCATTACACATTAGCGTAAGTGCGTATAACCCGAACAAGTAGTAAGACGCGGTGCTAATAACAATACATCAGTTACCTATAACATATCTTTGCTATACATAATAAGCAGCCAACTGTACTGGTCTACTTTATTGGTTTTTCCTATGACATTAAATAGGAATGTGTTAGCTTGTGATTGTTATTATAAACTAAACATATTGTTTAATATAATATAGCTTTTGGTGCCTATCTTTCCTTTGTAACCTAAACACATAATAAAGGCTTGCTTAATAAATATCACTTTAGACTTAATACATTGCTCTTAATTTATTTTAATTAATTAATGACTGAATGTGTGTGCTAAATTCGAAAATATTTATTTATCATTTTGTTTTTACAATTCCTATTTTTATTGGTTTCAGTTGAGAGAAAAGGGTAAAAGTATTTTCGCCCAACAACTGGATATATTGAATGACGGGCGTCACCAGCAGCGAAATAGTCAAGAAAAGCATCCACCACAAGGCGATAAAACCTCAAAGCATGTTGATTACATTAATTTACGGTTTGATGTACCTGATCTTATTCAGGACACCAGTCACTTCAAACCACCGGATATAGCACAACCAATAGGTGAGGTACAAAAATAAAGTACATAATATCTTCGGTCCCACTGAAAAATACTTGAAGCCAAGTCTGCAATTTTAGGCAGAAATATAGGAACTGCTCTTCGATTCATACTGGAATTTAGTATTAAGCATTAGTATTAAATATCAGAGTCATAAAGAGTTCTATCTTGTCTCTTGAGGCTGTCCATGACGGTCATCGTCTTCCTTTTGGTGTATTCTCTGTAGGTGACGGCATCGCGAATCACATTTTAGATGAACACCTTTGAAATCACACCAGGTGTCTCTTTGTATATGAAACCAGAGATTCAGTTGACTAAACTTGGTCAAGCATTAAGATGAATCATCAGTTTGGTGATACACTGGAGGTTGTTACAAAATACCTTCCTGTTCTGTTTTGCGATACCTCTTCCCAGTCCCTTGCCTCCTATTACCAGGACCAGTCATTATATCTGCTGTATTTGTGGCTGGTTCAACCCCTAAATGTAGGGTTGCCACCTAACTGGAAAAATGGAGAAAACATGAGGAATTCCACAAAATAATAATAATAATGGAATATTTGTAATTTTTAAACATTAAACTGTAATATTTAAATAGTAGACCTTTACATGGAAGAAAAAGTGAACTGAAGAATTTATCACATTGAATTGCTTTTCTTACACCTCCCTCCCCACCTTTTTTATCTTTTAAATATTGAGTTGTGTGACAATTGATTATATATTCTCATCAAAGTCAAATTCTCCTGTTCTAAATATCAATGACATGACTTCACAATAGTCAATTTTAAGTTTTAAAAAAAAATGGAATTTCATTAGTCTATTTTATTCTTGAAATAAATTGACTTGAAAAATGGCAATTCCATCTGAAAAATCTGGAAAATATAAGGAATGTTGTATTAAGAAAACAGTAGCAACCCTGAAATCCTTAAGTTTGGCTAGAGAATAGGAACTGTTCTTCAATTCCTCCTAAACAGGGCTTCAAAACGGTTTGCTATTGATGACTGCTGTGGCTTATTTAATTTATTTAATCAATCTCTAAACTGGATATTGATTTGTTTTATAATCCCACTTGAATTCAGTTAATGGTCTTGTTTCTTCAAAATTAAACTCCATAGATTTGATTTAGCTTTTTCTTCCAAAGAAACTATTAAATCACCTCAAGGTAGTAATAGAAAGATTGTGAGACTGCCACATTGGTGTTTACAGTAGTGTCAGGACCAAAGTGTGATGAAACTTGTGAAATATAAGGGAGAGCCAGCTGATTGTTTACAGTCAACCCTTGTTAGTTTTTTTATATGATCTATTACTACCATGTTTGTGTTTTTAAACTGGGAAAAAATTATGTTTTTTTTCTTTATAACCAAAGTGTGTTACTCTTATGTCATTAAAAGCCTATACAATCTTAAGAAGATAAAAAAATTACACTATTTAAAAAAGTATATAATTTTTTTACTTCTCTTGTAGAGTATGAAAATGTATACTATGGCATCGTATATTAAATTATACTTACTTCTTTTTATATGAATGATATTACATGGATTCACAAGGAAACGTTAATTATGATTGATTTGTTCTTTAAATAATAGGGGAAATGAAATAAAATTTTGACCCATGTTGTAATAAAAGTGATTTATTGATCGATTTGACAGGGCTAAAATAATTGCAAGTTGGCTTGAAACAATTTCATTAGAACATTCTGTATACCTATTTGTCTGCGAAAATAAAACCAAACATTTATAAATGCATTTTGTTTCAAGCACAAAATTAATTAATTTTAGAGGTTGTGCTAAGCTTCACAAACTTTAACCTGGCTTTTAAAAAATATCAGCTTTGACTTCAGCTTCAAAAAGTTTCCTGTGTTAACAATTGTGAAACTTTACCATTAAAAATATTGACAGTTGAAATAATCATTAATGTTCACTTATTGCCATTCTGAGCTGTTATATACACTATAAAACTAATATTCATTTGAACAAATTTAAAGTAATTAAATTTTCTGTTGTGATAATAAATTGATTTAGTAACTTATAAGCTTAGAAAGAAATATTGTGAAATAAAATTTTATGATGATGCTTTATACAAATAAGCATGATGTTTTTCAAGCTTAAAACAACTAAAACATTTTCAGACTATAACTCCGCTCCAAGAATATTTCATGCATTCATTTCATGTTTGCTTTGAATTTAAAAATTAAACTTTATACATCACTAATTAATTCAATTTTTTTTATTTTTGTTCAGGGGATCATAGCTACATTTTGACTGGCCAAGATGCAGAGGAACTGCATCGTGAGAATGTTACGAAACTTGCGGGACTATCCGTAAAGGAGATTCATGCAGAGAGGCAAAGTCTTGTGTCCCAGCTTGATAGCAACCTCGTCGAGTTCCTTTTGTCCAGGCGTCGAAACACTGAAAGGAACTCGCAGACCTTGGATCAGCCGAGCTCTTCTGGTTCTATCAAAACTAGAAATAAGAACGACTTGAGCAACATTGCTGACGGGACTGATATGGATGTTGATTCACAATCATATCAAATAAAAGATGTAAATAGTTCAATAATTTTGAAACCAGAGAATGTAGTAGACCGTTGTGAAATGTTCGAATCGGGGAAAGCAGTTGACTTTTGTAATAATGAATCTTCAAACATATCCAACCCATTAAGTGTGTTGGAATCAACAAAAGAAGCGTTCCAATGTGGAATCTTAGAGCCAGAAAAAGATGTCAATAGATTAGAAGGATCAGAAGCACAGAAAGGGACTAACTCTTTGGACATGTTGGATCGTACCAGTGTGGTTGATGCAGCTGCTTCCTTGGACATAGAGAGTTGTAGGAATGAAGGGATTGATACTGTGAAAATGGAAACGGAGTTACCTGAGGAGAGGGGAAAGGAAGTAGACGTGGTGCCTAGTGATATTGCAAGCCAAGCTAACAGATGGCTCCACATGGATATGATAGAACAAGAGAAGCTTGCCTGGACAGCAGATTTACCAGAGCCCAAACCTTTACCGCCAGATCAACCCTATGGGGCTAGGTTCGACTTTCAAGGTGTGTAAAGCTTTAACAAATGTGAATTAATCAAAATATATTTAAATATAATTTTTTTTAGCACTGTGTCCTACTACCCATTCGAGATATATGCTTATGCACTAATTACGCTAATCATTTTAGTGATTAGGAAGGTTTATATTTAGAGGAAGTGTACCCAGGTTTGCGTGGTACACCCAACTGAGATTCGAACCTTAATCTCATCATTGGCAATCTAGTCTACTGTGAGCGTAGTGCCTTAGACCATGCAACCACTGAAGCGGGTTCATATTTTATTGTATTTTATTGAATGATCACCAAATCTGATATGATATTAAGTGTATCTTTATCTTACATAGCTTTAATTTTTAATTGGTTACTAAATTCACTTATTAACCCTTTGAGTGCCAACGTCACCCAGAGTGATGTGCAAAATATCTGCTAAAATTGCCAGTGTCACTCACAGCGATCCCATATTTTTGATCTCTTAGTTCAGTATTAAGTCAACAGATAGGGTAGATTTTATTTCCACTGCATTATCATATGTTCAAGCTACTTTTATTTGTCCTTACACCTAGAGTTTCAATATATATATCGAACATGAAAATTATTATTTTCTAACTTTATGACTTTTATCTATGGCCTTTTTTATAACAACATGGCTGCTAAGGTGGAAAGCTGTGATTCAAGACACAGAAATACTCACAATACTTAGCAATAGCTCAAGCGAAAGTGATCAATTAGCGATTCAGAATTTATTAATAATGAAGATGAACACAAATTATCTTCAAGTGAAAGTGAAAGATCGGAACAAGTAGAAGTAGCAGCTGACATTGATAACGGGATTGTGAATACTAGTGATTCCTATAGGGACGAAATAAATCTTGAAGATCCACTCCAACCTCTTCATATTTATGCGTAAATACCAGAATTGAAGCATGCCGCCGCCCCCCCCTCCCCCCTTCTGGGGTCGAGCCAATTATTTATTTTAGACTTTATTTTATTATAACCCTGCTAAAGTTGTTGATCACCAAAACACACAGATATGCCCAACAATATCTTCAGTCACACAGAAACCTATCTCCAAATTCCAGAGCTAAGAAGTGGTTACCTACAACTGTAGAAGAAATCAAAGCTTTCATAGCTTGCATCCTGAACATGGGTATGTTTCGTAAACCAACCATTTATAGTTACTGGCAAAAAAAAAAAAAAGGCATCTCTGTCAATTCCTTGGTTCAGACACATGTTCCCTCGAAATAGATTCCAGATTTTATTCAAATTTTTTCATCTCTTAGACAATTCCAAATATGCTCCCCTGGAGACCTATTATACAATCCATGTGCCACACTCCAACCTATAATTGATCATGCCAACAGAGTTTTCAGACACTACTACACCCCTCACCAGCAGTACTTACCTAACAAACACCATCATCATTGGGGAATCAAATTCTGGATGATATGTGATTCTGTAGTCAACTACTGTTACCTTAGTGCAAGAAGTAACATCGACAGAGATCAGACAAAACAAAATGGTTTGGCCTACACAGTTGTAAATTATGTAAACAAAGGGTATCTTATATTTTGTGATAACTTTTTCACATCGGTTCCTTTAGCAAAGCACCTATATTCTGTTGGCATGTGTATAATACGTAGGAACAGGAAATGTATCCCTCTTCAAAAATTCAAGGTGGATGAAATTAAGTTTTTCAGGAATAGGTTTCTTTTAGTGTGTGGCTTTAAGGAAAAAAATTCAAGAAAAACAGGTACTGCTTCTAAGTACTGCTTAAGCGGCCACTGCGTCACAGACTACCAAAAAGAAACCCTCCATCTGTATCCAAACCAGACATGATATTAGATTAATATAGATTTATGGGGGGAATTGATACTTCAGATATCACGCCCTACCAGTATCTAGATGAAAGAAGAACTTTGAGGTATTGGAAAAAAGTAGTATTCAATATTATATCTAGAATGTTGTTGAATGCCTACATTCTTTCAAGGAAAATATTCCTGCCATGTTTGGGCTTCAATAGCTCCATCATAGAAGACTTTTCTAGAAAGTGGTATAAGGCGAGGGTTACACCAGAGAATGACGATGATGATATGTACATGGTGTCAAGAGTCTTCCACTAAAGAAATTACGTTTATGCAAGGAGTGTTCAACACAAAAACGTAAAATACGTTCAAGAACTGTGTGTGTGAAATGTGAGAAAGGAATAATGTGTTGCTACTCATAAATGTCTCGCATAATTTATATCAATATTTTTTACCTACTTTATTAGGCCTTTATTTTTGCCAAATGATTCCCATATATTGTGTAAAATATCTGCGTGCTATATTACTGAAGTGCTATGTTTTTCAGTGAAATTGTAGTTCCTATACCTAACCCAATTATAAAAAAGCTTTTGGTTTTGATGATATTGTTATTTACTCAGTTTTTTATGGTCTTTTCACTAATTTACTATATTTTGGGCTATTTAAATTTTCAAAGCTTAAAAATTAATGTTAAATAAAACAATAAAAATTAACTTTAAAATATTTTTTGCCAATAATTTTTTATTATGTTATAGATATTTAAAAAAAAAGGCTATTTGTAATTAAATAATCTGATAGATAGACATGTTAGCTAGTTCATGTAAAAATGTGAGTGCATCAAAGACTACTAAGTTTTTAAATTTGAATAAAATCCTCTATTTTCCGATAAAACACCTTGAAACTGTTAGCATGTCTTACTGTCATTTCTCTTGGCACTCAAAGGGTTAATATATAGGTAAGGACACCTACTTTGTTTTCTTGAAATACTTATGTAAGATATCACATTTGAAAGCACAAAAATTTGTTTTGTGTACATAGTAACTATTCTTATATGTATTTTCTTGCATGTATTTAAGTTCACAAAATAAAACAATAAAGGTAGTAGGCCTATTTTAATGCAAAATTTCAAGCTTTCAACCAAATGCTCTTATTTTTTTAAAATGAAATCTATGTTTATTGTGTTAGTTTATGTACATAATATTTGCAGTAAGTATCCATTTTGATTTTAAAAATAGTTTCTTAATTTAGTTGCTAGAGTATAGTAGTGAAAATATCTCTTCAACGATGACCATCTTTTTTATGTGGATTATTGATTAATAAAAACTGTAGGCCTATATTGAAAGAAGGTTGTATCAAAAGTTTGACTATAATTTTAATTGCATCATTATATCCTTAAGCTTAAATATTATTACTATTAGCATTGTCTGCATCTTCCTACCCGTTCGGGTTATACGCACTTACGCTAATGTGTAATGTAGGGTGATTGTGAGATGAAATGGGAGGACCTACAGTTTAGAATGGGATCCGAACCACGCTGGAGGCCTGTCAGTGCACACACTCACAAGTTGTGATTAATACAAGTCTTGTCAGAGATGAAGGAAGGGTTTGGTAATCAGATAAATCTGTGCTGGAACTGAGGATTGAACCCCGGACACCTAGCACAGAAGTCTGACACTTTACCCCTAGACCGCCAGGTCACGAAGTTTAAATAAATATATCTAACAATCTGCTTGTGAGTGAACTTTTCATACATATGATAAAAGTAGAAAAATCTTAATGTTCATTTTTTTATTGAAATATTTCAAATGTTACAAAATTGTTTTTATGACAAAATTTATTTTTATTTGAGAATGTCCACCAAATCCTTTGTATTAGTAATATATATATATATATATATAATTTAGGCCACTTAATAGTGAACACACTTGCACTTTAAAATATAATTGGAATCACTGGCATTCAGAACATTCGACCATGTTTGGATCCTAATGCCGGTACTTGTGTGTGTAGGTGTACTTTTACCGTATGTGGAAAATAATGTGGATGTTAGGAAGGCGCTCTACCACCATGGAGACGAACCTGGGAGGCCAGGGTACTCACTGCAAGAGCTCTACCAGCTGAGTCGCAGTTCTGTGCTACAGCAGCGGGTCTTGGCGCTCAATACTATCGCCAACATTGTGGATAAGGTTTGCTCGCTAAGGTTTATCAAGAAGATGGAATGATCTTAAGTTATCCTTGGATCACAATCAACTTAATGTTCACTTAAAGTAAAGAAACTCGTGTGCAACCAGGATTTACCTAACATAACACGAGTAAAACACACAACGGATCTTGATGGTTTGATAACAAATTGTTCACTAAAATAAAACCCGTACTTAAGTCTGATGAGGCTGCAAGTACTTGCAATATAAGCTTTACTGGATACACAAAATAAAGTATAAATAAGCGGCTGTTACATTTTAGAGTTTGCAAGAGGCTGACAAAATATACCGAAGAATTTGTATGCATACCATAAACAAGCAAATAAAGTACTAAATAACCATGATGACGTTGTTTGTAACATGATTGGCTGGTTAAAACACTTAGAAACCTTAACTTAATGTTCACATAACATGAACGTTTTCCCCAGACAATTAAGTGAACATTAAATTAAATGCAGGCTGATGGCTTCCGTTTAAAAACAATAGGAGAACTGTTACATTATATTAGGTGAACATTAAGTTGATTGTGATACCAGCATAATGGATACAATCATCGCGGACATATTTCAATTAGTCTAAAAATAACACACATGGACATGAAATCAAACCAGGGGTTCTCGGTTAAGTGCCCCAATACTCTCCACGAAACTATAGAGGATTTGTCCCATTTTCAGAGTAATTGTTTACTAATAATTTATGCAGAATCTGTGATGAACGTATTGATTCATTGGCTTTGATCAGTGTGATTCTGCAGCTCCTTCATGATTTAATTGTCCAGGGTTGGTGGACCTACTTCGGGGACCACATGGTCTAAGGCGTTACTCTCGTGTTAGATTATCTCCTGCTAATGACGAGAGGAATTAGAATTTTGGTTGGGTCTAATGAGGTTTTTTTTTAAATAAATAGTTTCCCCCCTTTTTTCACACAAATGCGGGTATATTACCTCTAAAATACTTCCTTCCTTATTCCTACGCCTTTGTGAGTAATTATCAAATATTCATATAACTTGAACAGGTAGTAAAATGTGGTGATAAAAAAACATATTAATTATTTTACCAGAAATATGAATGTCATCAACATAAAGATAATACCGGCAGTGAGAAAGTTTTGCAATGTTTCCATTTAAGATATAGCCTGATTTTGGTTGGAAGAGCAATAGAGAAAATACAAACATATTTCTTTGTGACCAGCATTGATAACATTTTAATATACTATCTGTGTTATTTTATAGGTATTGATAATATCAATCAAAAGTGACAACTTCAGCTAACATAACTTGATGTATGAATATATTAAATTGGTTTTAGTAGCTTTAGCAACTAACTTCTACTGTTCTTCCTACCAATAAATAGTTATTCTTCCTTCATGTAAACAATTTTGCAGTTCCTCTAACTGTCCTTCACTCTTCCTCTCTTTCCTTAGGATAACTTGCTCATAGTTATATTGCTGAGTGTATCATTTTAATTATGACATTACCTTCGTCAGGTGAAGTGCGGCTTCTATGATGAATGCCTGCAGTCTCCCTTGTTGGACGAACTCATGGCCTCAGATGTGTTCCTATTATTACGCTTCTCCCTGGATGACAACACAGAGACCCAAGTGACTGCTACACTTGTCGCCCTCAGGAGTCTTCTCTGCAACCAGCCTGATGAGGTACTCTACCAAATCACTTTAGACTGGAGGGAAAAAATACATGTTGGAGCCTTCACAAACATTTTACACTAATATTCATCATCATCATCATCATCATCAACCTTTTCCAGCCTCTGGCCGGGTCATTTAAGTAAAATGCCTCCATCTCCCTCTCTCTCCGTTCACCAATCTTCCTCCTTTAATTTCTTCCATTCTTCTCCTCTCACCTGAACAATTTATGTTATATGCTCCTCCTGTCTCTTTCTTTACCTCCCCTATATTATTTTTCCCACATACTTCATTTCCAACATTTTCTTTGACATCTTCTCTTTTTCCATCCTCATTTCATGCCCATATCATTTTTACACAATTATCATTAATCTCATTAATCATACTAAGTCAAACCTTTGATAAATAGCACAGAATACTGATACTTAAAATTATTGGGAACTATAGAAAATGAAAAGTGATTTTCTAGTTGTAAAATTGGATGTCACAAGCTTTAGTTAGATTCAAAAGCATATTCCAATCATTTCGAATAGTTATCCTTCATCCGTTACATTTAAAAGCTTATTTTTCCATAATTTTAATTGTTTTCAAATCACATTTTCAGATTTGGAAGTGGAAGGTTGATTACCTATCTACCAGATTGTTAAAATGTAGTATATTGCTGTTTAATGTGTAGGACTGCCTGGATCGTCTCTTGGGCTGCTGTAGAGGCCATCACCAACCATCCCTCGCCCCTCTTTCCAAGACAGAACCTTCTGAGGAGAAGGAGCTGAAGGAACAAGAAGCAGAGTTGAAGGATCACCAGATCCTGCAAATAGACCTCATCAAGGCTTCCTTGAGGACAGATCTCGTTCTCAGGATCAGGTGCTGCTGGCACAGTAATGTTAGCTTGATTTTGACCTGCAGTGACCTCTAGTGCAGCATTTCTCACACTCTCAGCCCTTGGGCTTTGCCATAGTTATCTCGGCTCCGTGAGGACATTTTGCAAAGCTCTATTAATGGTCCTCACTTTATAAAATTGCATTAGTAATAATTAGGATCTACAATATTTTTTAAGCCTGAATAAAGGACATTTTCCGAAGGCTCAGCCAAAACATTTATGTTTTCCCTTTGTAAAATTGAACTGTAAAAAGGTCATTTTTTTAAATATTGTCTACAAAACCTAAAAAAGTCAAGAAATATTATAGTTAAAAGTATTGTAGCCAACCTGTAGATCACAATACTTAAAAAGCACTAATCCTTTTATTAAATCTTACTTTTACTATCACTGACTAATTTATAAGTTATTAATTGTGTTGTAGGTATATATTGGAGGTAGTAAAGCCATGCCCAAAGGCAGTGCTGAGTGCTTTGGACATTTTGACACGAATTGCACGTCACTCCAACGATGCAACCCTAGCCATTACTTGCTGTCCTCGACTCCTAAACTTCATCTTCTTGCAATTCCTGCCAAAGGACTGGGCAACAATTGGTGAGAAAGGAAATGTATTTTCACTCTTTAGACTGGTAACACTAGAGTTTAGACTTTAGAAAGCTTATAAAATTCTGAAAATTGAAAAACAACACCTGGACACGGGAACCAAACCCGGGACCTTTGGCTTAGCATGCCAATGCTCTAGCCACTGAACTATCTAGGAATTGTCCCGTGCCCAGGGTCATTCTTCACTCATAATTTAAGGCAGAGTCCATGATGGACGTGCGGAAATAGTCAGCTAGAAATGTGTGATTTTATTAATATCACGAGCTATCAGATAACGCAACCACCCTAGACTCGGTAGTTGGATTATTGCCGCCACTTGTACAATTATTGTAATTGTAAGGGATTGCATAATTAAGAATCAAATAGTCAAAGCTATTATATATGCTATTTAGTTAGGATTACTCCATCAAAATATAATATTCTGATAATTGAAACATGACACCTGGACACGGGAATCGAACCCGGGACCTTTGGCTGAGTATGCCAATGCTCGAACTACTGAGCTATCCAGGAATCGTTCCATGCCCAGGGTTATTCTTCACTCATATTTTAAGGTAGAGTACTAAGCCAAAGGTCTCGGATTCGATTCCTATGTCCAGGTGTCATTTTTCAATTTTCAGAACATGATATCTAAATGGAGTGATTCTCATTAAAAAGCATAAATAATAGCTTTGGCTATTTGAAGCTTATAAAATGTTTAAAATGCCTAGCGCAACTTCCTGAAAGAGGTTTCTTCTTTTAGGAAGTTGTAATAAGCATTTCACACTCCTTCTTACAGGGTTCTGATCCAACAAAACCTCCGTCAAGGAATTGGGACTTGATTATCAATTTTCTTCAAGAGACGACCAGTACCTTTTTGGTTTGGATGCAACATCGTATAGTGTGAAGTGAACTGTATTCCTAGTTTCCCTTTTCAGATTTATTTGTTATCCAACACCTTAGCTCAGTCGGTAGTGTGTGTGCCAACTGAGCTGAGGCTCCCGCATTTAATTGCTGAGAAATGTATCATAGATGAAATGTGGGTTCACCCTCTCACATTGATAAATAACCGGCTGGGGAATGGATGCTGTACCTGTCCTAGTCTTAAGTTATATTATAAGGCATACAAAGCTACAACAGACCGAGCAAGCTGGTGGTGGAAAATATATGGCTTGAATATAAAACTGACCACAGGCTGGAAACAGTAATATATATAATCTGAAAGATCTATTTGTTGTAACTGGAAATTAATGGGCCAGTAACCAAATGTAATAATAAGGTGAATAAACCATGCAAACATACAACATACATTCAAAAATCAAAAGTTACAATTAAAATGAACACATTTAATATATTTATAAATGTATTATTAACTATAAAAACTTTGCTATGTTTTGAAACTTAAATAATTTGTTTCAAAATCATATATTCGATAAAACCTCCACAATCCCTACAACCCTTAGTGTTGATTTAATTTCACAACTTTTGATTTGTTTCTTATATTACACTGTTGATGTATATCTTTATAAGAAAAACCTCTTTTTGCTTTATGAGGTAATTGTATTATATTTGAAAGAAGGTATAGGAAAGGTGGATAGAAACATATAAAAGGGACGAACACACTATGGTATTTACATTATTATTATTATTATTATTATTATTATTAGCACCGCGTCTTACTACCCATTCGGGTTATACACACTTACGCTAATGTGATTGTGAGGTGAAATGAAGGACCTACATTTTAAGGTGGAATCCGAACCACGGTGGAGGCTTGGCATTCCTCACATTCACAAGATGTCTTGTCAGAGGTAAAGGAAGGGTTCGGTAACCAGATAAATCTTTGCCGGGATATGGTATTTACAATTAAAAGAAGAACACAGTTCACACTTTACATTGCTGCTCTTGGACAAAGAGGTAATGGCTGCCTCTTAAAGAAAATCGATCGTCACCACCCAATCCCCCAACCTAGGTTTCATTTTATCGGAACTCATCAGAGAGGAGTACATGTACCTATTTATGTGTCCTTTCATTCTTTACAATTTTACATCTACTCTCTTTTGTGTTGTTTTTTTTGTATCCTCTTATAGAAAGTTGCGTTGCGCGTTTCACACTCCTCCCTGATGAGTTTCGATAGAATGAAACCTAGGTCGGGGGATTGGGCGGTGACGAT
>CABFOV010008535.1:0-16495 GCA_902141375.1 Timema poppense
ATCACCCTACCATTACACATTAGCGTAAGTGCGTATAACCCGAGCGGGTAGTAAGACGCGGTGCTAATAATAATAATATTTCCTCGGTAGACAAAAGTCAGATATAAAATGATTTCTGTACCAATATTATTTTTCAGCACCGCGTCCAGCGCCTGTTTGGGGTTTACGCCTATGTACTAATTACACTAACGGGTTAGGAATTAATAAGGTTTAATTTAGATGAAATTCACCCGCGTTTGCGTGGATAGAACGTCGAAAGGTATTTTGGAAAAAACACACTCAGTGCACCCAACTGGAATCAAACCCTGATTTCCCCGTCCTAGGCAGCCTAATGCAACACAAGAGTAGCGCGTTAGACCAAGCGGCAACTAAAGTGGTTTGTACCAATCTTAAGTTAACAAATATGAAGAATTATTTATAAAAAAAATTATGAACTTCATAATACTAAAAATAATCAAACCATTTATATTTACTTATTCACTTTAATTATATAATTTATTCAGCATTTAATTTTATTGAATTAATTTTTATATTGGTTTTATAGTTCTAAAATGGAATTGGCTAGAAATAACATTTACATGAATAATTAAAACCCACACCCCCTTACTCCCAGGGCCCCCGGGATCCCCCAGTTCGCAAATTTCCATGGCCCTCCATCACTAACACTTTGAAAAACATTTCTCTAAAGTCTCCCGTTATCTTCCCTACTGCAGTGGTATAATTAAAATATGTACAAACAGCTTTGGTGGCTGCATAGTCTAAGGCGCTACTCTCGCAGTAGACTGCACTGCTGATGACGGGGAGATAAAGGTTTGAATCTCGGTTGGGTGTATTGAGGGTGGTTTTCCACTCTCCCTCCACACAAATGTGTATTCACTCCATCTAAATATAAACTTTCTTAACTCTATAACCATTGTATTAATTAGTATATAAGCGTATAGCCTGAACGGGTAGTAAAAACCAGCGCTAAAAAAAACCATTCGTACAGCCCAGAAGTGTAGTAATTTGGGGTGATAGATTGATTATATATTGCAACAGTATCCATTTATACACTAGTAGCCGGCCCTGTGGTGTAGTGTTCAATGCATCTAGCTAAGAACCTTGGGGTCCTGAGTTCGATTCCAGGCTGGTACCAGAGCTATTTTTCCTGAAAGAGCAATCACCCAATTGGTCATCAGGTTTTGGTTAATTAGGCTCAAGTTAGATTACGTTTCCACTGGTTCCACACCCTTTTACTCACTATCACCATAATCTCGTCTCATCAGGACATTGAAAGAGCTCTACGGAAAGGATGAACGATTAGTATATGGTTCTAGTAGAATTGAATGAGTTAAATCAGAATGGGCGTTAGAATAGCCCAGGGGTCGGCAACCTTATTTGGGCAAATAGCCACTTTTTTTGCATTTTAGAAAAATGTGTGACACTAAAAGATCCACTCACATATTTTACTTATATGATTGATAAGTGTTATTAAAACATGCAATTGTTATAGAATAAATCATATTTATTTAAGCTTAATCTTACACAAACAGCTTTCATTATAATTTTAATAATAGGTAGGTATGTAATTGATTTTTTTTTTTTGCTCTAGCTTTGGATTTTTGTGATACGACCAAACAAATTAATGTGAGACCTGGCCCTGCATTTCGTTACATAACTGAGTGATATCTGTTGCGCAGTTAATGATTTTTTAGCTCTAGGCAAGGTTCAAGACTCTAGTCATGAAGGCTGCTCCTTAGTTTACTTTTGACCAAGTTAATATGGGAGAATGTTTGCTCACAATAATATGTTGAACCAAAATGGTCAGAATTCCCAGTGCGTATATTTTTAACAGGCTCTGTCGATCATCACTTGATCCAGCCGTTGTGATCTTGATAATTTAGACCATTTATGTTGGGCATATAACAGGTTATGTCTTTTGAGACTTTCCATAGATGCATAGAGAGTCTTAAATTTGTTACTCCACAACACTTTTGATTTGAGCTCCAATGACTGGACCTCAAAATCAACGTCGCTTACAATGCCAGTAAATGCTGAAAAATGAAGATTATATATTTCTGATTCTAATGAATTTATTACAAAACGACCGAGTAGCTTTGTAATTTCTGAACTCCTCAAATAGTTTTTTGGAATGATTCACTCATTTGTTTGATTGCATCTATGAAAAGTTCGTAATCAATGGCACAATTTTTGTCCTCTTTCTAATTCTTTAGTTACGTGAAATGAGTGGGGTTATTCCTTTTCAAGTTCATGTGGAACCAAATAAGTTTTTGCTCAAAAGAAATAACTCTTTCTAAAAGAGCAAATGCTGTTTTCTTACCCCTGTAGCTTTACATTGAGTTTGTTTACAAGCGTGCTGTAATATCTACCACACAATCTAATCTCTGAAGCCAAAGATCATCAGGCAATTTGGGATAATGCAGGCTTTTATCGTTTAAAAACATTTTTATTTCAGTAAAGCAGTATGAACATTGAATAAGCACCTCACCTCTTGAAAGCCAATTATGCAGACGAAGATCAGAATATTGACAATCTACTTCAAGCAGTAATTCTTGGAACTGCCGATGGTTAAGTCCTTTAGCCATTGTATTGTTAATAATCTTCTTAACTAAAGTCATCACTCTGCATGTTTTTTCAGGGAGCGTTTGGGCACATAAATCTTCTTTATGGATGATGCAGTGAAAGGAAAAGTTATCGTGGTCTATATACTTTCCAAACAAAGTTAAAAACTCTTAATTTTTTCCTGTCATGCTTGGCGCTCCATCTGTAGCAATGGATATAATTTTATTTAGATCTATATTCTTATATTTAAACATCTTACTACAATATCTGTTATGTCTTGGCCACGGGTTTGACCTTTCAAATGTATCAACGCAATCAACTCTTCCTGAGGGCCGGTAGAACTACTTATCTGCTCAGAAAACACAGTTGTGCTGTTTATCACAAGACTCGTCCAGTGCTATGGGGAAAAATGTTGAGTCTGAAGTTAGGTCTTTTTTTTTGCTGGGAAGTAACATTTTTAGCCATCTTGATATTTCGATCACACACGTTTTTAGCAGACAAACGTGTATCTTTGATTTTTATTATTATTTCATATTTATTTATTTTTTAAATCACGAAAAATTTCTTCAGACAACTTTTTAAAGAAGTCTTTCAAATATTCACCGTATGTGAAGGGTTTTCCCGCTGTACTATTTTTCACACTACTTCAAAAATCGCTGAATGGACAACGTTTAATGGATTCATCCAGTTCTTGAATATTGATGTTGATTTTTGCATTTGAGAGTGAAGTTGCTGACCTAATTTTGCTCTCGCATCACTCTTTGGATAGGTATCTGCCAATTTTTTTGTAATTCGTATTAAAATGTCTTTCAATCTTTGTTTTATTAATTTACATATTTTCTTTGCAAATAAGACACGTCGGGAGGCCATCCAGATTTCGTACAAACACAAAATTTTGAGTCCATTCTGGCATAAATTCACGATTTTCGTCACTCAATTTTCTTTGTTTTTTCTTTGTAGCCATTTTAAAGCTTAATAACTTGACATGATTGACACTTAACCACAATGACAAAGCAACAACAACAACAAAACAAAACACCAACGCGACGCGTGTTTTGTTTGACACTATCATAAAGCAAAAACTCAACCGATTAACTCCACCACTGCGCAGCGCTATTACACAAGTGGAAGAGGTGAGGGTGACACTTTCTTGGCGGAATAGATAGAAGTGGAGAACAAAACAAAACACCAACGCAATGACGACGCAATGCGTGCGATAATCGACACTTTGTTGGTGGAATAGTTAGAACCAGTTGGGCGAATTTTTTCTGTTTACTAAAGGTTGCCGAGCCCTGGACTAGCTTGTCGCACGAAGCGACCACTCCCGTCTACTGCAATAGCGGCGAATGAAGTAGCCTAGTGTGACAAGCGCTATTGGTCGAGATCCAGTCGCATGCTCCCCACCTACCCCCAGTCCGCTGAACATAATCCTACGGGATTTTTTGTATGGGGATACGTAAAGAAGGATTCTCGTCTCCAATAAATTATTTAGAGGACTTACAACTGTGATCTGGAAACTTTTGTTAGACAATTCAAATGAGGCCAGGGATTTTTCAATGAACACGCAACAGTTTGATTTTAGGATGTGATATTTGTGTGGAAATGGAATGAGAACATGTAAAACACCTTTTGTAATGTGAACTAATACATTTATTCCATGTAAACCCCAATAACTTTTAATTTTTTATCCAATTTATTTTGACTACCGAAATACATAATTGCCTGTATTTCTGTGTGAGTTGGATTGTGGACTTATGTTTACTATTATATTTTTACTAATTTTAATAAGTTCTACAAGATCATTAAGTTCTGAATCCTTTTTTTTAAACCCTGTTTATGTGATTCTGATTTTAAAATTCTTTTGTTTTTTTCAGTTGCCACAGACTTGCGAGGAGTTGGAGAATATTTCAAAAGGTTTCAACTATTTATGGGACTGTTCTAAATGTGTGAACAATATGGATAGGAAAAAAATAACTTTTCAAAGTCCTGTGCACAGTGGACGTAATTCTATAATAAAAATTCTACAGCAACGTCCTTTTGCCAGTTTCAGATGCTTTCTACCACTTCTTGTAAATTAACTTTGGTTTTCAAGGCCAGATCTCAAATGAAGCTGTATTTAACCAAACTAATAATTTAAAATAAATACTGGGTAAATGTGAACTGAATATGACTAAAGAAACACCCCTTCCTAATTGATAAAGTACCATTCAACGAGTTTTTGTAGCAAATGAGACATCCCCTTTTTTCTTAAAACATAATGTATCCATTTCCTGGCTTTCAAAACAAGGGTTTGAAACAAAAAATCTATACAACTACCTGAATATTTGATGCTGGAGAAGGATTTGAAAATGAATTTGGAATAATGTTGGAGTGCTTAGAGTTTTATGAAAACCAATGATTCTTAACCCCAAAGCTGCGAGAAGAATTTTAATAACAGGTGTCTACTCGTAGAACTTCTTAAGAAGGAATTACTCAAGCGTTGCATTGTTCTACACTCCCACTGGGGCTTTCAACCCAGGAGACAAATCTGATGGACAGCCTACAGACGGTTCATAGAGGAAAGATAATAGTGGCCTTACATCATTACTTCGACATTCACAGGTTACATGGAAAAGTCCTACGATAACTCAAGATATTCAAAATGAATCAAGTGAGTCTTTTTTGTAACAGACAAAGGCAAGGCTCCTTGGCAGAACAATCACTAAATCTGTAAGCTTTAGTTGAATATGGATTTTTTTTTGTTTGGAAGCGAAAATAAATGTGCTGCTTAGGCTATCAATTCTAAGTCACAAATTAATCCTGACTATCAACATATTTTAGAAATAATTGTGTTACTAATTAATTTAAATGAACTACTTTTTTCTTAATTCCGTGTGTGAAGAATGAACTGTCACAGGTTTGTTCCTGTCCGATGAGAAACTTATAAGTTTAAACAGGAACCATTTGTGGAATACACCTCTTCATTTCCACTTCCTGATGGTTTGAAATCTACAACTGTGCCGTTAAACGCTTTATTGTTGTTTTTACTTCAACTCTTTCAGTATTTAAAGCTTCAGAAATTTCTAGCCATGCGTTATAATTCTTGTTTTTATTTTTATAGACCTCCCACTTAACATTTCATAAAGTCAGCCGATCTCTGTACATTTCTATTAAAGTAACTATACTTTCTTGAGTCCATTTCATAGTGAAAAAAGTAGTAATCAAGAAATTGAATACACAAGACTCAAATAATACAGCGCCAGGCGCGGCTTCCCGGGACGTCAGATCGAGGGGGCACCAAACAGAGCACCAACCTAACCTAACATAGCTTGGGAATTATATGAGAATAATTCCCAAACCTCACAACTACAAACCTAACGCAACCTGGGCGTAATAGTAGAGTTGTTAAGCATAACACTCATTCACTTTATGATGCTAACATACAATTGGACATAGTGGTATGGTTTTTTGTGGTGAATAAAATGGGCTATAGTGCCAATCTTATAAAGTTAATTTACATCCGCCATCTTGAAAAATGGTGCCCTGAAATGGTATTATGTTATTATTTCTTAAATAATTCATTATATATAAATTAAAGAGGTGAATATTTTCTACAAAACATGTTTTAATAGTTTTCTTTGTTATTCTAACCATTTTTGTAGTGGAACGATTGGAGTGATAACCATTTATGGAGTTTCCCTTTGAGATTATTTTTCATACCAAAACTATCTTACATTAGGTTTGGAGTTTCCAGGATTTTCATGGGCATAGGGAATTTTTTGGGAAGTGGGGGGTGTTAAAAACTGTAAGTTTATGACACCATGTTAGGACTTACTACTAAACCCTAATTAAGAACATTGTTATTTTATACAATGTAGCATGTCAATCAGACAGATTGGAACGCTACAAGTAAAAATCAATATTTTTATAATTTATGCAAGAAAGAAACTATATTAACATATTTAATTGAATCTACATCGAAGTTTATTTTCTCTGACTAGATGCAGTCTAATAAAATTACGTATCTCCCTACATTCAAACACGTGGTTGGTCAAAAATATTGTCTTTTGATAAATACTGTAGCAGTTATCAAAGAAGAGAATTAATATTATCATATTTATGAATAAAATACGTTAACGTAGACCCTTTGCCATTGGATGATGTCGGATAAATTTACTTACGCTTGCCATGCTGTCCACAAGAAAAAATAGTAAAGTACATCTATATCACAAATTCTCATAAAAATAATAACGGATCCTAAATCATATAATCATACCAGAGATATTTAAATAGAAATTGCTTTCATAGCCACTCACCCTGTCAAGATGTTCTTCGATTGAATTGCCACATGGTAGAAGAAAATTATTCAAAGATGGCAGCCACACATGCTTACATTATAACACCTGACTAAGGAAAGGAGTGCATATCGAGTTCGACCTACTGACCCACTCCACGTCAAGAGACTCTAGCGGTGAGCCAAGGAAGCTTGTTCCTCCCTTTCCCCGNCGCCTTCGTCCGTATTTCTCCTTTCTATGTTCCTGTGTTTATCACCTTCTCTGCTTTGTTCCGTTTGTATCAGATTTAGCACTATATAAAGACACCCAGCCAGTTCCCCATTACAGCCAATTTACTGCAACCCAGCGTTGAAGGAAGAACTTCTGCGCCGCATAAAAGAACACGACAACCATGAAGCTTGGGCCGTCAGATACGCTGCTGCCATGGACAGGATGACGGACTTTAGATTTTAAAAAACCCCATCAAACTGGAGACGTTGGATCCACCGCAGCCATGGATGGGGCCAAGGACTTCGTTCAATTAAATGTCATCAAATGAGTCCTTATGACTTGAAATCTAATTTTTGTAGTAAAAATAGGCAATGTCTATTTCCTCCTTGTAATATTCTGTATATAGTCGGAGATGATTTTCGTTTGTTTTGAGAGTATGTCGAATTGACAATGAATAAACTGCAAATCTTGTTGACTTTCTAACTTAAAGTTTTAATTTGTTGTTTAAATATTGTGTCCTCCAGAATGAGGGACAAGTCTAATAATTATTAGTTTCATGTATTATATATTAATCCTAGAGACTATGTTGCTTTGTATATTTACCATACAGTCTTTACGTCACGAACCTTGGGCTTGGAATACAGTAATGTCTTAGTTAGAGACTTGCTAAACTTCCACAAGTTCCATTAGTCTAATTAGACTCAATGTTTCGCCGTAAACGTCATGTATACCTGTTTAATTTTTGTATGGCTACAACCAGGTTGTCTGTATTGGATTATATACCTCATTTGAGTTGGTGGAATTCTTTATTTTGTGTTAGTTAAGCAGTGACGCTCCTTGAACGGTATTAGCTTCGCTTAGCAAATGGGGGAACTGCTATAGAGTCATAGTGGGGTTCGCGTAAATTATACCCTTTTTCTTTGCCAGGTTTTTGGGCTCCTAGTGTTACTCTTAGTTTAATAGCAACTAGGTTTGTGTGTACTATAGAGTGCGTTGGCAGTACCGTAAGGGAAAGAGACCAGCCATAGTACTATTTTGTTGACACATGCTTATTAGCCATCAACCACTATAATCAAGGAACTTTTCTATTGTTTATCATTATACAAAAGGTTTTAAAGAGTTTAATTTACAACCCAGACTGGCTTAACTGATTAAAAGTTATATATGTAATTATATCGTGTTCTATGTTTGGTTATTAACTACTTGATTATTTTCTTCTTTAGAGAAATTCATCCAGTAGCCCGGCTCCTGCACAGCCCTGGTAGCTACAGCAGAATAATCAAATTCACAAAGTCTTATTTCCTGCAGTAAAATTCAAAGTCTAACCCGTAATATCATTGTAAACCTTAATTTTGTTATATCTGTTCTTTTTATGTTTAATAAATATATTTATTGTTTAAACATAATTCTTTTTATATAAATTGTATAACCAGTAGAGGTCAAACCTTTCAACAATAGTGGCGGAACTTTATTTGTGTGTGGGGAAGAGCAGGGGGGAGGGGAAGGCAAAAACAAAAAAGTAATTTTTTGACTTTATACCCTCCTCTCCCCCAGCTAAGGCTAGAAAATTGGATGCTCCTATAAGCTCTTTGAAGTAGTCCTTGTTTAGAGAATTTTTGAAAATAAGACTCTTAACAGTTATTTAGAATAGTGCTCTCCGAAAATATTTTGAAATTTGGATACTTCTTGAGGATATTTGAAGTAGTCCTCCTTTGGCAAATTTTTAATAGTTAAATGTCCCTAAAAGCTATATTAAAAAGTGCTCAACAGATCTTTTAAAAATTAAATCAGATTCCCTAGAATCTGTATTTGAAGTGGTGCTTACCCAATATTTTTTTGAAATTTGGAGTGCCCTAGAAGCTATTTAGGATGTTCTTCACTTGATTTCTTTTTCAAAATTTAGATACCACTTGTAGCTAATTGAAATGGTCCTCCACCAACAATTTTTTTAAAAAATTGGATGCCCTTAGAAGATATTTAGAATGGTCTTCACAGTTTTCTTATTTCCTATCATAGTCATGCTATGTTATATTTGGAGTTGTTGGTTTTAGGAATTATTTTCATGCTATCATATCATCCCCTTTTATATAAGGGGGTGCCAAAAAGCAATCCCACCCGTGTGCAAAATTTACCTCGGGCCGCCCCTCACAGCGCGAACACAACCTTGTCAGGTGGAGCCTCCAAGGAAAACTAAGTGCTGATAACTATGTTGACAATAACGTTCCCAACATGTCTTTGATGATTACCGTTCACTGAGGAGCGTCAACGAAGGCGCAACACATGTTGACAAAAACGCGAAAAAGCAGTTGTAACTGTTGAAAAAATTATTTAAAAATTAACAATGATAAGTTATTTCGTATCTCATAGTTGCGGGTATATAAACAAAATTGGAAATTTCTGCTTATGTAAGGTGCCTTTAAGTTCATTTTCATGGACAAACGAGAATCGCTATTTGGTTTGTAGTGTTTAACAATGCCTAGATACAAAATTTAGTAAAAATCTTTTGAACAGATTTTGAAAAAAATCGATTTTATCTCTTTTTTGTTCTTCAGTAAACTACCCTTTAATTTTAGGGTTATATATTACAAAAACCCTTAGGGGGACCTTATAAAGACCCTAAATACCAAGTTTTAGCCTGATCGCTAAAGTGGTATCTTTCTAGTCCGAGGTACAGACAGACAAAGAGACGGCATCACAAAAACAATTTTGTAGGTTTCCGGGAGTCATGCAACGTAGACATTTATCAAAATCTCGAGTTAATTTTTTTTACGGTCAGAATATTTATCTCTTAGAGGTTTTGAGAGAAAGTAAAACATCCTTGCCACTGCTTGATACCACTTAACATTTAAAATAGATTTTTTGTGGCCTTGGCCTAATTCTCTTTTGACCTTTTAAAGATGAATTATAGTCAATTTTCTTTATTTAAATGCGATTGACCGATAATATTCCAATAACAAAGCACAAAGTTTCCTCAGTCTAGTAAGTTTATTTCCCGATCCAACATCTTAGCTCAGATGGTAGCATGTTTGTCTATTGAGCTAATACTCCCGAGTTCGATTACCGGAATGGCCGAATAGTTTATCATTGATGAAATGTGGGTGTACCCTTTCACAGTAGTTAATTAACTTCCTGGGACTGAATATTGTACCTGTCCTAGTCCTAAGTTAGATTATAAGACTATTCATTGTCAAGGGCAATCATTTTTATGACCCATTAATAGCCCATACATCTAACCAAGTGGTTAGATTGTTCGATCACAGTCCTAGAAAACCCTGGTTTGATTTCGAGTGGGTCTAGTGAAGATATTTACTATTTTCCTATGTTTTCGTCACTATACCTTTTTGATAAATTATTCGCACAATTACACTAATGGATTAAGTATGAGTAAGGTAGAAGACAGCATCCCTTATAACACGTGGGGGTGATTCCTACCCCGACCTACTCGTTATATCTAATCAGTATATTGTTAGAGCGGGGTTCTGTTTAGGCCGTACACCCCAAGTAAATTTCATAATGATTATAAGTATATATTTGATTATTATTATAAACTATTAATTAGATTTCTACTATCTCAGTAACTCTATGAATGTAATACCTGTATCTTACAAAATATTTTCCCATACGACTTTTTTGGGAGAAGTTTCATCTTATATTCACCCACATAAATATAATTTCACATATATTGCTGAATAATAAATTATAAAAAAATACAACATAAATGTTGCTTCTTTCACTTTGACAGACTGAGATTTTCCCTATAATTTTAATGATTCACGACTGATATTAAATCTTAGAAGCCACAATATGAAAAAGAAAAGAGAAAACAAATAACTAGAATAGATTGAAAATAAGACAATTTCAGTTGATATAGAAACCAAAATAACTGAGGCTGTAAATACACAAAAATCTTACATGATGTATTATTTCCTAGAGATTTTTCAAACTTGGATTTGTTACTTTCCTTCTCCAAAATAGAATTGTGGAGGGAAGAAAAAAAAAGGTAAATGGAAAGGAAAGAATCAGAGCGTGTGGAAAAGAAAAGGGGATGAAAGGAAATATAAGAAGAGGGAAAGAGATAGAGATAAAAAAATAGGATGGAAAATCAAATGCATGAAACATAAAGACATTTTCAGTCATCCTCAAAATGAATCCGATGGTAAATTGAGATGGAAATGAAAATAAGATACGCAGTGGAGGGTAAATTTGAAAGATAGGGATGGTGGTAGGGGGTGGAGGTGGAGGTAAGGGGTAGAACATATTTCTTAAGGTCAACATGTGTGTAAAATGTACTGGCTTCATGTCTATCTCTGACTTTATTTCTATCATTAACGATTCTATTAAGAAAATAGTCCTTTGATCAGGAGGATTTTTAAATCTGAGTATTTTTATGATTAAAGATACTTAACATTCAATTTCTGAACAAACTGATTATATTATCATAAGACTTACAAAATAACTTTTATAAAACAGACACGGCACTCAGAACCCCTAATGCCAATACATCACTGTGGAAGGAAAGCCCCAAATTTGCCAATGAAATATATTATCTATTTCAGAAAACGAACCGAGACCTTTCATTCATTAGACAGATGGAAACAGACTCAAATATTAGTAAACAAGCTATCCTTAGTTAGAAAACCTATCAACGAAGATAAATCACGTAGGCCTAAGGGAATTTATATTAAAATTTGAATTAAATAACACTTATCCATATTTTTATTTGAGTATGTTAAGTCAGTGTGGTCCAACGTTTTGAATCTCTAGAGCCAAATCTGACTATCAGTTTTCTACGTGGGCCGAAGATATGTTTAGTAATCCCATCAACTTAGTACAGGCCTACAAACAACACTTAATAAACAATTTGCTCTCAATACTTGTAAATATATTGTATATTTGGTTGGTAGAGTATTTCAAATTTTACTGCAGTAAAAAGTTCATCGAGCTCTCAAAATTGTAATAATAATATGAAATTTGTGTGTACACACACTTTTACAAAGCAACTTAGCATTATAAATATAAATTAATATAAATTTTTACTAGATAATATGATAATAAAAAACAATAATAACCTTTTTAAACACATATTTGTATTTTAATCACTAGCTATTTCACATCATTCGCCGATACTGTGAGGGCCCCATTAACGGTGAGCGCGGGCCGGCAGTTAGACCACACTGTGTTGAGTGATTAAATACAGTATTTTACCATACAAGGTTATAGGGAGGTATATACAGATAATGTACTGCAGGGATTGCTCTCAGTTGAAAGATAAAGGAGAAAATATTGTAAGCGTGAACATTTTCGACCTCAATATTACTTTGTTGGGTCGTGACATTTTATTTGCCCTAATCCCAAAAAAGTGGATATTGTAATTATATTTGTGCTTATGTCTGTTTGTACCTAAAGCTGCAGCAGAAATATTTTTCATGAATTTCGTTTAAAATTGGCAGTTATATATTAATATGTGGATCATAAATAGAAGCAAAATAGTGATTTTTACTCAATTTCTAAAATTAAGGGCAGTTTACTGATACTTAGCTAAATTTTTAAAATTCAATTTTTTTTTTAAACTGCTATGATTTTTTATAGATTGAATAGTGTTTTAGATATAAAATATCATTGTATACTTATTTTTTTGTTATAAAATTTATTTAAAGGTAATTTACTAATTAGCTAGTTTTGAACATTTTAAATTTCCCTAAAATGGATTTAGTAATTTTATTCAGAGTGATTTGCTGGGTGTGATAAGGTTTTTTTCCTTTATTGTGTCTCATTCTCCTTCATGCAAATGAAGGTATATTTCCTCTAAGTTTTACTTTCCCCATCACTGCCCCATTCGAAATTAGATGCGTAAAGTTCAGACAGAACGTGGGCTAAATTTTTTAATAAGCTCTAGTTTGGTTTTATCTTGTAAAGGAAATTTTTATTTTAAAGAGCTTTTGAAAGTTGAAAATAAACTAGTTTTGTAAAAATATAAAACGAAAATTATCAACGTAGAGCTAGATCCTGTAGATTGCCAATGGAAATTAATCTTAATTTTAAACTCATAAATTCAGTATTACTAGACTTTATTTTTTACCTTTAGAATAAAATGAGGTATTTTCACTCATGCGTATTCGTGGGATAACTTGTACTTTGCATTTTTATTTCGATATTTTGTTATTAGTGCTTCAATTCATAAAATTAATTAATAAATAATATGGTTTAAAATGTATCGTTTCCAGTGTAGCTATACCTTGATTTTCTTACGAATGGATATATGGAGCACCTTTTATAAAACACAAACATATTTTTCGAGGTCAACTTCACAATCTCCACAAACCTCCACAGCCTGCGGCAATAAATAAGTATTTATCTTTAATCTTTCTAAATCGCAGTCATGGTAAGACCCTTTATTTATTTATGTTTTATCAATGTTTATTTATTTCCGACAAAGTATTTCTTGCCAATGACTAATTTTTGTTCAAGCAAATCTTATTTATTATAATTACAATATTTAATGATTTAAATAATATATTTAACTTTTGAGATTTAACAGTTCATTTGGTAAAGGAACAATGATATTATCAAAACGTTGAAAAATATATATTTATTTGTTTAAAATTAGGGCCTCAAATTTTTTTTTTTACAGTTCTGGGGCCCCACATCTATTAATCTGGCCCTCATTATTAGTATTACTTTATAGGTATTGGTAATATCTAACATTATTATTATTATTATTATTATTATTATTATTATTATTATTATTAGCACCACGTCTTACTACCCGTTCGGGTTATACGCACTTACGCTAATGTGTAATGGTAGGGTGATTGTGAGATGAAATGGAGGACCTACAGTTTAACGTGAGATCCGAACCACGGTGGAGGCCTGGCATTCCCCACATTCACAAGTTGTGATTAATACACGTCTTGTCAGAGGCGAAGGAAGGGTTTGGCAATCGTATAAATCTGTACCGGATCCGAGGATTGAACCCCGGACTCCCAACACAGGAGTCCGAGACCTTACATTTCCACCGCCAGGTCACCTACCTAATATCTAACAAAAGTGACTGCTGAAGGTTAGATGACTTGACGTATGAATACGTGAAGGGGTATCTACTAACTTTTTTTTTCTAGTTGTACGATATGTCCATTCGTAAGAAAATAAAGGTATATCTCATATTCGTAAATGATGGATTAATAACCAAGCTATAATATTTAATGATTAGAGCTATAGCTGCATATAAATATAATATTCTCTAAATTTTCTAAATTGTAAAATTAAACCTTTACATGGATATAGTCCCTGGCTCGAGTCCTATGTCCAGGTTTCATTTTTCAATTTAGATAATATCATATGCGTGATCTTGACAAATATATTCCACTAAAATCATTATTGTGGCCAAATAAACGTTTAACTTTTAGTTTTACATTTAACAGTTGGACTTTTTTTTCCTTTTAAAACTATGTTGGAGCACTTTGAAAGTATTCATTGGGTCCGGCCACGACTTTTAAAATAGTTTTGAGAATTTTTATTTCCAAGAAAATTACTGTGCTTTTTAAAAATAAAAGGTCATATCTATAAAACAAACATTGTTGGGGAGATTATCCATTAATTTTTTGGAATACGTTTGATCTATTCATTTATTGAAGTTTAAGGATTTTAGTAATCATACTTCACTAAATATTATATTGTTTGTATAACAATGCAAGTATTGTAGAAAGTTCCCAGCAACGTTTGTTTTAGAGCTGTGAACTGTTTATTTAAAGTTTAAGGATTTTAGTAATCATACTTCACTAAATATTATATTGTTTGTATAACAATGCAACTTTTGTTTTAGAGCTGTGAACTGTTTATTTAAGATAGGAGGTAGTTTTTCAACAACAAAAATGAAATAATTAAATTAAATGTTGTAGACGCGCATACGGCGAGTGCATACCGAATTTGATCACTCTATATGTCTTATATTCTTAAAGTAAATATGTTTCGGTATTTGGGAGCTCGTGGAGGGGGCCTAACCAACTTTCCTGGAAGGTACTAGCTACCAACCGCTTAGTGTGTGGTGAGTAAGGGAGGGGGCATTTTCCCTCATTCACTTCTACATAAAAACCTCAACAAAAATGTAGTTTCCCTTCGGAGAAGATTCCTCTTGAAGTTTCCTGGGGGCCATCCCAAGGAGGAAATCTTCCAGGATTACAGGACGAGGAACATCCCCCAGGTAGAGGGGGGAAGCCTCTTGTCCCGTCCGGGACAGGACAGTCACCACGAGGGTGAGCTCAACTCAAACCCTTGAGCTTCCAAACCTCGACCCGGTGCTACCGCTCCCCCCGAGTACTTAGACACAATATATTATTTCAGAATTTTCACATAAATAAACTTAATTATTAATTTAAAGCATTACAACTGAATTAACTTACATGTTTTCATAAGCCAGTTCAAATGTTATGCAACGGTCACTTTTAACAAATCATCCAACACCTTATCTCAGTTGGTAGCGTGTCTGTCTGCTGAGTTAAGAGTACCGGGTTTGATTCTCGACATGGCCGAAAAATGTATCACTGGTGAAATGTAGGTTTACCTTTTCACAGTGCTGAATTAACGGTTGGGGGACTAGATGTTGTTCTTATCCTAGTCTTAAGATAGATTATAAAGCATGTGAAGAAGCTATGACAGGCCTAGCAACCTGGTAGTGGAGAATATATTTCTTGAATAAAAAACTGACCCCGGCCCGAGGCTGGAAACAGTAATGGATGTAAAAAAACACATTTAACAATCGTTATAATTTTGAGAACTGTAAGATAAATAAACTGATCTTTCGTCAACATTGACTGGCCTATCCCCCACGTCTTACTACCCATCCGGGATATTCGTATATTTACACATGTGGGGTAGGGATGAGCCAGGTAGGCCTATATGAAATGTACCAAATTTGCATGGAAGGAGAGTAGAAATCAGTTTAAAAAAAATCACCTCGGTACATCCAACAGGGAATCAATCACGAGATCCCTGTTAGAGAAGAATCATACTTGACGAGTTTGACGCCTTAGCACATCGATTTGGGCTCTCAGATAGTAAGTACTTGTAATTTGATGGATGAAAGGTTTTTAGCAGTGCACAGAAGCTATGCTGGTAGCCCGATATAGGTTGTTATCTCCTAGGACATGCTTTCCCTCAACCTCCCTCCCGTCAACGAACTCAAACCACTAAATATATTCTCCCGTGGGATGATAATTTATTATTATTATTATTATTATTATTATTAATATTATTATTATTAACACCGCGTCTTACTACCCGTTCGGGTTATACGCACTTACGCTAATGTGTAATGGTAGGGTGATTGTGAGATGAAATGGAGGACCTACAGTTTAACGTGGAATCCGAACCACGGTGGAGGCCTGGCATTCCTCACATTCACAAGATGTCTTGTCAGAGGTGAAGGAAGGGTTTGGTAATCAGATAAATCT
>CABFOV010008536.1:0-23144 GCA_902141375.1 Timema poppense
GTACGACTATTCAAATATATTATTATAAGGCGTGTTTTCGCGGTTGACCTGGTATCGATGTTAACGAAATGTAAATGACCAAGACGATACCATAACTAGGTTTGGTAACGCTTTCTTAGACCAGACTAAACAGTATGGTTACAACCAATGAATGTGTGCGCTCATTTTAAACCAGTACGACTTCAATAATGAATTTTCATGACCATAGTTTCGTTTTGAAGGAAGATGGCAGATTATTCAATAAGATTATGGACATCAAATATTAATTAGAGAAAAATGACAATAAGTAGAGTCTATAAATTTATATTTAAAACTATAACATAAGTTTTTAATACTGTATCATTCGAGAATGCTTATATCATTCGTACTTTACAGTTAAGTTTTTGGATTTTTTAAATCAAATATTGTGTATTTGTATCAATTATTGATTGTAATCATTTGCTCCTATTACTTTTGTTTATTTATGTATAAAATGAAAAAGGGATTTATTTACTATAGTAGGCCAACTAATCAAGCCACGTGTTTTTTTACTATGTTTTTGTGAGAACATACGCAAATAATAGACATAATATATCATTATGTTTCTCGTTTTTATATGTACACTAATTAAACCCAAAGTTTATATTATTAATGAAAATCATCATCATTGTACAAATGAATCCATTGTTCACTGTATAAAATAGGTCAAAAATGGACTTCAAGAAGTTTTGTGGATAAAAGCAAGAGTGAATAACAATTCTAAAATCGTTTTAGCGCTTCAAAATGGCCAAAATCCCTTGGTCGATAACACACTATACCAGAACAACAAACAAGTAACAAAGTATATCGCGAAAACTCGACTATATAACGATATCACTGACATGGGTGTAGGTCATGAACTGGTGAATGACTAAACAACAAGATAAAGAGTCTGTTCACGATGGGTTTTTACCTGGATGACAGTTCAAAAATAATATTTTTAAGTTTTGGGTTGCCAACACTTGTAAAAGATCACTGTTTTGTTATAAATGTTAAGTTTTTTAATTGCATGTTATATTTTACATTTAAATTAACGTAAGCTTAAGTTTTCTCATACTATTTCATTACTTTTAATAATTTCTTTTTATACAACTTGAAACAATATTTCAAACACAATTAAAAGTACTTATTATTCGTTTTGGAACGTTATTGATTATGTTTAATATAGTGCACACATTAATAACTTTTAATACAGGTATCGTATTTACTTGGAAAAGAGAAAGTATTTATTATTTTTTATATATTATATCATAAATTATTTTATGATTATTTTATCGTATTTCGAAATATTTAATTGAATAAGATATTTCTATCCTCTGCGTGGGTGTACCATTGTAAAGAACTTGTTTCCGTCATGTTCAATCACATGGTTTAAATTCGTCGGTCGCTATTTTGAAATGTTTGTTAGACTTTTTGTGAAAGTGATGTGAATAATAATTTTTTTAAGTGGAATAAAACGATAAATAATCTTTGTGTCCGACCTCAAATATAATATAATATAATATTGGCCTAAATCATTGTGGTAAACTATCAAATTCATACATACGTTTTCATTACAGTTATCCAAAGTGAACAATGTCAGCTGTTGGCGTAGGGATACATTAGGGACTATTTCTAGTAACCTTTTGAGCTGTCATCCAAGTAAACTAAGGTCGTGAATGAATTATAGTTGAATTTAAGAACGACTGAACTACACAAGCTGTAGTTTGCGAAGCTGAACTATATAAAAGAACGGTTCATTCCAGTGAACTGTATTAAGTTGTCGTGGGAGGGGAAGGGCAAGATAAGGGAGGGAAGCTCAGCTTACGCTGCTGACATTTTTTCTTTCCATCTGGTCTGTAGAGGCAATGATGGCTGTATAAACTTGGCTTTAGAAACGCGAATAATGGAATACAGAGTGTCCAAAGAATTTTTTATTTGAAAAGGAAAAAAAGTAGGATACACTCCGTTCCTAATAAAGTGTAGGCTTTGCTTAAAATAAGGTAAGATCTTTGACTCTAAGACTAGACTAACATGAATCAACTTGGCCGATTTTGAACAGTTATTACTTTGTCATATTAACTGATACCGTAAATAACAACAATAATAATAATCAATTTAAAATGTCATCAATTCTGGATTCAAAAAAATATGCTTTGATTTTCGAAACAGCACTTCCTCGACCAATAGGGCAGAGAAATTCAGCCAGGGGTACGCATACCCCTGAGTGTACGCGAATACATCTTAGGGTGTGTGTGTGTACATACATATTATATATATATCAATGGCGTCGACCTTATATTATTATTAGCACCGCGTCTTACTACCCGTTCGGGTTATACGAACTTACGCTAATGTGTAATGGTAGGGTGATTGTGAAGATGAAATGGAGGACCTACAGTTTAACGTGGAATCCGAACCACGGTGGAGGCCTGGCAGGGTTTGGTAATCAGATAAATCTATGCCGGGACCGAGGATTGAACCCCGGACCTCCAGCACAGAAGTCTGACACCTTACCCCTAGACCGCCAGGTCACCTTTCGACCTTATACATAGATGATAAAAATGCCTATGATTCAGTTAAAAGGGAAAATATTATATGAAATTTTAGTTAAGTTTGGAATACCCAAAAAACTGGTCAAGCTAATTGAGGCATGTTTGAGAGATACGCGTGGCAGGGTACAGGTTGGATCTTAATTATCAGAGGCTTTCGAACTATATAATGGATTGAAACAATGAAATGCACTTTCCCAGTTACTTTTTTTTATCTAGTCTAAAGGCTGATACACACAGAATGCTAAGCTAAGATTTGCTCTGCTGTATAGAAAAATAGCTGACCATATATTTAAATGTGCTGATTCACACAGAACGCTAAGCTAAGCTAAGCAATGCTCCCTCTTTTCCCTCCTGAATTCAGTGTTGTTTCTTTCTGGTCTGCTCCAGTGAATTAGAAAAATAGCTGACCATATATTTAAATGTGCTGATTCACACAGAACGCTAAGCTATGCTAAGCAATGGTCTCTCTTTTCCCTCCTGAATTCAGTGTTGTTTCTTTCTGGTCTGCTCCAGTGAATTAGAAAAATAGCGGACCATATATTTAAATGTGCTGATTCACACAGAACACTAAGCTAAGCTAAGCCTTGCTACGCCGCGCTATGGTTTTTCCGATTGCTGGCCGGACAATTTTTCCATCTCCCATCTTGAGCCATCTTACATTGTGCATGCGCATAACGCAGCTTGGGCTCCGTGTTGAACAGACACAGTGCTGGTTTGGTGAAAATAACTAAAGAAGTGTTGAAGTTTTAGTTTTAGTTGGTTTCACGAGTATTTAAGTAATATTCTATTAAGGTTTTATATTTAATAGATGTTTTTATATTAAAATGGAAGCGTTAATTGAACAAGTCAAACCTCCACCTCCTAAATTTTCTTCATCTTCCAAAACAACTGCTAACAGCAGCATCTTTTCTTCCTCAGTACTATCATCTGAGCTCAAACAAGACATTTTGGTGAACGCAATCATAACTAAACTTCACTGGAGCAGACCAGAGAGAAACAACACTGAATTTGGAGGGAAAATAAGGACCATAGCTTAGCTTAGCATTCTGTGTGTATCGGTCTTTACCAGAGCAAACCTTAGCTTAGTTGAGATGAAGCTGAAGAGTTGACTTTAAACGGTACAATACAACTATTAGGGTACACTGATGGTTTAGCTTTGTTAGATAATAGTAAGGAAGCTGTTGTATGAAATGCAGACATTTTATTAGAGGTTAGATAGGAAATAGGTTTAGAAGTGAACGCTGGAAAGAATAAGTATATGGTAACACAGAGAACACATATTGGGGACGATAATTTAGAAATCACAGCAAACAACATATCACTTGATAGGTTTAATGAATTCAAATATTTAGGAATGACTTTAACTAGCAATGATAATATTAGATTGGAAACTAGGAAAAGAATACAGTCGGGAAATGCTTGTTATTACTCTGTCAGTAAGTTATTGGCGTCTCACCTGCTTTCAAGAAATGTAAAACTCAGAATATACAAAACCATAATTTTACCGGTTGTTCTCTATGAGTGTGAAACGTGGTCTCTTAACTTAAATGACGAAAACAAATTTAGGGTGTTCGAGAACAAGGTGCTTAGGAAGATGTTTGGTCAAAAAAAAAAGATGAATATATTGATCTAGTGGAGGAGGCTACATAATGATGAGCTGCATACCCTGTACTCATCACCAGACATTGTTAGGTTAATAAAATCTCGCAAATTACGTTGGGAAGGACATGCAGCGCGAATGGGAGTATCTATAACCTCGTTCAAAGTCTTGAATGGCAAACCCAAGGGGAAAAGACCACTGGGAAAACTCAGACGCAGATGGAGGATAACACCTGGATATACTTGAGAGAAATAGGTTGTAATGAGATAGACTGGATATAATTAGCTCAAGATAGGGCTAGGTAGGTGGCTTACTTTTGTGAGTGCAGTAATCAACTTTCGAGTTCCTAATGCCATAGAGTAAGTAAGTGTAGACTTCGGTGGTCTTGGGATAAAGTGCTCGTCCCAAGACCCGATGTTAGTGGGATCAAACCCAGCCAAGGTCGATAGATTTTTCTTGAGCGATATATACCCGTAGCACAACCTCATGCGCGCTGATATAATCCGTCGGTTCAAAAAGTGCATGTTAAATACCTCAAATAAATAAAAATTAAATTTAGATCCCCATGATTTTCGAAAAACAAGAACAAAGCAGAAAAACAATCAACTTTAAACAAGTGTTCTCTCAAAGTATGGCTCTCAGACCACCAATGGTCTGCGTACGGTTGCCTATCAACTGGTCAAAAGGATCTCAGTAAATTTAGTAATAATAATGAATTATTATTATTATTATCACCGCGTCTTACTACCCGTTCGGGTTGTACGCACTTACGCTAATGTGTAATGTTGGGGTGATTGTGAGATGAAATGGAAGACCTATAGTTTAACGTGAGATCCGAACCACGGTGGAGGCCTGGCATTCCCCACATTCACAAGTTATGATTAATACACGTCTTGTCAGAGGTGAAGGAAGGGTTTGGCAATCAGATAAATCTGTGCCGGGACCGAGGATTGAACCCCGGAGCTCCAGCACAGAAGTCTGACACCTTACCCCTAGACCACCAAGTCACCACACAATAATGAATTAAAGAATGTTGATCACATATATTTTCACACTTAGTTAGAAATTAAATCAATTTTAAATGATTTGAACGCGCAAGTTACACAAAACATTATCTTCGGAATCAAAGTTAAAAAAGAAAAGACAATCATTTTTAGAAAGGTATAAAAGTACCCAAGCAGTAAAACCACGATATTCCTTATGAAAATACAATTATTTTAAAAATGTTAGTTCTATTGTTTAATTCAATCTTTAATAGATTGTGATTTTTTACATGTGAAGTTGTTCTTAATGAAGGCCTATGTGGGTAAATGTTTTAAGTCAGGTATTAGGATGGATATTTAATGCTTGATTAGATTTAGCAGAAATATTTTTTCACCTTAATAGCCCCCCCCCACACCTTTTTTAAACCAAAACTTCCCAAATACCTCTTCATGTCACACCCCTTACCAAAAGTTAAAATCGTAGCGTTTCCAATTGGTATGAAAAAAATAATCAAAACTGTTCAAATAACATTTCATATTAATTCAAGGATGTTGCCTACCTGTGACGTCAGGGCAGGTCAAGATAGGATTTTCAATGTTAATAAATTTACGTTTTATTCAGCGAGTTTTAAAGATATAACGTTGAAACAAAAACAATAAATTATTAAATAATTCTAAGAATAGACCTACAATGCCTCAAAATTATTATTTTTATCTTGGAGTAATTCCCTAAAGCTTATAGGTTGAAAAAAAAAAACTAATAATTAGAATAGGAAATTTTTATACTTTATAATTTTAATGTGTATGTTAAATTAATTTTTACAGTGTTTTTGGAATTCATTATATATATGTTTCTTTCACTATTTTGTAATGGTGTAATTTATATTTCCTCATATCATCTAACTGTAATGTTAATCTCCAGTGTTTTAACTTTTATTAGGCTTTAAATAATATTTTGTAATAGGACTACTGTATTTATTCATATTGACGGGTCATCAATCAATAATTTTTCTTATTTTTTACCCTTGAATTCTATTCCTTAATTGTTCTGGTACTTTTTAAAGCTTTTTTCAACTTATGATCTTTCTAAACACTTCCTCTGTCAATCTTTTATAATAATGTCTTTTAACATCTAAGTATTAAACGGTTTACTAACAACCTCAATTCACAAAGTACGTTCCTTTCTAATATCTTTTCTCAATGTTTCTGTAACAGTGTATATTATCTGGTTTCATAAATTTTACGAGTTTTTAGTAAATTTCTTTATTTTAAGATAATATAAAGAGAAAGTATGTGTGTTCTTTAAATGTATCCTACGGATTACGTAAGTCGTTCCCGCGTGTGGCAGACAGAAGGAGGTAAGCGGTGTAGTAGGAGGGGAGGGGGAAGGGTATGAACGTATGAGCAGCCTAAGATGCTCGCTCTTCTGTAAAAAGGTGGCTGACACCAGCCAAGCCTAAACCGGAGTGTAAAGCATCCAGCCAGGTGGTTTGGTTGTAAGGCCGGTCTCCCTCTAACATCATGAGCACAAGTCCATGTGAGAGACAGATGTTTGCTTCCAAGTCTTCAAACCCACTTCCTTACTATTCAACACGTTGCCAAACAACGTCTCCTTGATGCCTTGCACGTACTCTATAAACTTTTCAGTTACAACCATAACACCGGTACAAGTAACCGTGATTTACTTGACATTTGTTGGGACAGTACTCCAGATTAGACTTATCTACAGGAATGATTTTATCCTTGAATTTTTGAAATTTTTTCTACAGTTAGAAAGAAAATTGATTATTTAGATTGGTAGTACTGTGGATAGTAAACCTTCCCCTATGTTTTTATTATTGGTGAAATATTACCAGTAGTTTTGTCAAAAGTAGACCACGCTACCCACATTTTATTTTATTGTTGATACAGTCTTAAAAATAGTGCCGGAAATAAGCTAATCTCGCTTTTTAATGTGTCTTTTTTCATTTTTTAAAAATATTAATTAACTTAAATTGTAAGTTTTTTTAAAATAATACATATCGATATCTTTCGCATCTATTTTAGCATGAACTATGATATATTTAAATAACGAACCACATTTTAAATAACACGAGATTTCAAGTCGTCTTCAACACCTTTCAAGGTCTAGTAGACGGCCCCCTTAAGGGATAGCCGTGATATTTGGAATGTTCCTCATATTTGGGAAAGCAATATACGGGGAAAGCTAACATAGTTTGAACCTCTAAAAGAGCTCAGCCTTTCATATCACACTCCGTTACACACATCTCTTCCCTCGATGCCAGGTAAATATCATTTCGAAATAAAGTAGACGTCAATAGTTTGACAAGAAATGTGATATTAAAAGGTTGAGATCAAAGGTTTCGCTATCATAAACATGGAGCCCCGTCTTCGTAGTCCTTATCCGTAAAGTACTTAGTGGTCTGTATGAGATCTATACCATAGTAGTATATGGGTCTGACCATAGAGTCCTTATCCATAAGTCCTTACCAACTTATGACTCCTTAGAAGGTGGATCAACTTAACTTTCTAATACTAAGGGACAGTTTCATAGTCAGACTTAGTACGTCTCAAGTGTGGTGCTATGCTAAATACAGGACAAATACCTAGACCAAAATGGAATGGACCGATTTCACACGCGAAACTGGTCCATTACATTCTGGTCTAGGTAGTTGTCCTGTATTTAGTATAGCACCACACTGGAGACGTACTAAGTCTGACTATGAAACTGGCCCACTCCATTCTGGTCTAGGTAGTTGTCGTCTTGTATTTAGTATAGCACCACACTTGAGACGTACTAAGTCTGACTATGAAACTGGCCCACTCCATTCTGGTCTAGGTAGGTGTTGTCTTGTATTTAGTGTAGCACCACACTTGAGACCTACTAAGTCTGACTATGAGACTAGCCCATTCCATTCTGGTCTGGGTAGTTGTCTTGTATTTAGTATAGCACCACACTTGAGAGGTACTAAATTTGACTATGAAAATGGCTCATAGAGTTTAATTTTCTGCACATGCTAATATCAACAGATCTTGAATATCTGTCAAGGGTGTCCTGGAATTTTGTCAAAACTTTTTCTCTTTATTTAAAAAGTTTTGACCAAATCCAGGACACCTTTGACAGACATTCAAGATCTATTGATATTAGCATGTGTAGAAAAAAAATTCTATGTTGCTACTGGAGAAATATTTGATTTATTTTGGCAAAAAATCATTTACTGCTATAAGAACTGTAAAACTACTCGAGTACCCTTCAACCGCACCTTAAGTAAATATGTGAGCGTGCATCAAAATAAAAGCACCAATGGCAGCGAAAGGATCCGTTGCTAATTATTTTAATTTTGGCAGTTCAAATCCTGTTATAGTTATAGTTATTGTGAGTGTATGCCTACTTAACCTAAATCAATTAGACACAGACACTGAAACAATTATTTTCATAATTTGATAGTTTGATAATATAATAACGCTAACAATAAAGAAAAAAAAAGCTTTATTGTAAACTCTTGAATGTCAAAAATGACATCTGCTCAGCAGGGTTTTTCCAGATCATCAGTTTTGGTGTATTGGTACGTATAAGTAGATAAGTTAGCTTTTCCTAGCTGTTAGGATATCAGGCTTTTTTAAACACCACGGAGTCAATTTCCTTCTGGTTGGTGGATCGGCCTCTAGTGACCTTGAACGTGACAAATCCACCCCCTCCCCTTCCCCACCAACCCAATCACGCGAAGCTACACCAATCATCTGCTGAAACTCAAGCAAAATCATTCTCGTTATTCTACGTGCGCATGCGCATTCGTGGAGATTCTACGTGGGATCTAAAAGCGCAACTGTCAACATACCGTAATAGAACAAGGAAAAAACAAACAAAATATTTAAACAATTCAAACGTAAGCTATCATTTAAATACTGTTGTTGCATTTTTAACATTAGATTAATCCAGTTTCAGTTCTTTAAGTTAGATTTTATCAGGCTAAATACAAGCTTGAAGAAAACCAGACCAGACAAATAATACAACCTTCCAAAGCTCGTTTGATTATACCATGATTCTTGTAGGAAGAACAGTTTTAGAAATATGTATTATTATTATTTATTTAGCACCGCGTCTTACTACCCGTTCGGTTTACACGCTTAAGTGCTAATTATGCTAATGGACTAGGAAATTGGGAAGGTTGAATTTTAGGGAGTGAAACCGCATTTGCGTGGAGGGAGAGTGGAAAACCATTAAGGAATAACTCTCCCCCACGTTCACCCGACCGAAATTCAAACCTCGATCTCCCAGTCCTCGGCAGTCTAGCTCGACACAAAACTAGCGCGTTAGCCAACTACGCCAAGGCTTTTTTTTTAGAAATACAAACTTTTTTGGGGTCAACATTGATAGAATTTTACTAAATTATTAGTGTTACTTTATAGGTATTTATTATATATATCAAAAGTTAAATAATTATTACTGTCCTTTTCTGATGCAGCTGTTTTGAGTGTAAAGCTGCATTTAACTTTGATGGGTTTTTTTTACCTCAATCATTCTAAATCTTAAAGAATACTCTTTGTATGCCAACTCGACTATCATTATGATTTATTAGTATCTCTATATATTGTTCAACCTGATTCATATTATTTTACTGATATATTTAATTAGTTTATTTATGAATAAATACCAACAATACAACTTCAAGTTTTCTTTAATGTTAGGAATAGAGTTAATACCCTTAGGTCTTATGTGTGTTTTCTTATATTTTTCTTTGTGGGTGCATATATATAATGTTCTTTGAGGACGACCGTCAACACATCATTCCCACAACCGGTGTGAGTTGCGTGCTCTGAGTTTCAAATGTTTATACTCAGACATTCAAAACAATAACTCCAGCTACTCACTCCTATTTCCCTTTTTGATGTAATTCATTTGGACCTCCTATTGTGGTTTAGTTTTGCTATGGAGGGTTCAACAAGACCAACGCAAAAAACCAATAATACTAATATTCGGTCAGCACCGCACCATAAACGAACCAAAGTCTCCTACACTTGTAGACTTGTTGTCTGTAACCCTTTTGTCCCGGATCATACTATAAGATCATTGTATTGATATTCTTATTATTCATGAAGAGTATTTCGAACCAAACCTCCGGTCACACCCTCCACATTATCAAATTGCCACGTTCTTTTGTCTAATCCAGACCTTATATGGGAGGAAGAATAGCAACGTGATCAAACTGAAGGACTAAGAAGAGCAGAAAAGAAAAAGAGCCACAACGCACAGCTGTTGTCAAAAAGACAGATGTTTGTTGGCCCAGTCGCTTGTGTAGCGCGACAGGAAATTCAGCCAACCAGGGTTGGTTACGCTAGCAGGTTATTTAACTCTCCCCTCTCTTCTCTTTCAATGCGTGTCCACGACAAAGAAAAGAGAAATAATAAAAAAGCAACCAACTTTGAATGAAGTATTTACACCTACAAGCGCCTAAAACTGAAGATGTGATGTCTAAAGAAAAGAATCAATACCTTACACATTTCTAATATCGGAAGAAAAGTACCGATACTTTAAACATTTCTAATATCGGAAGAAAATTACCGATATTTTAAACATTTCTAATATCGGAAGAAAATTACCGATATTTTAAACATTTCTAATATCGGAAGAAAAGTATCGATACTTTACACATTTCTAATATCGGAAGAAAATTACCGATGGTTTAAATATTTCTAATATCGGAAGAAAATTACCGATACTTTACACATTTCTAATATCAGAAGAAAATTACCGATAATTTAAACATTTCTAATATCGGAAGAAAATTACCGATACTTTACACATTTCTAATATCAGAAGAAAATTACCGATACTTTAAACATTTCTAGTATAGGAAGAAAATTACCGATACTTTACACATTTCTAATATCGGAAGAAAAGTACCGATACTTTACACATTTCTAATATCAGAAGAAAATTACCGATACTTTAAACATTTCTAATATAGGAAGAAAATTACCTATACTTTACACATTTCTAATATAGGAAGAAAATTACCGATACTTTACACATTTCTAATATCGGAAGAAAATTACCGATACTTTACACATTTCTAATATCAGAAGAAAATTACCGATACTTTAAATATTTCTAATATCAGAAGAAAATTACCGATACTTCAAACATTTCTAATATTGAAAGAAAAATACCGATACACATTTATAATTATTGTGTAGTAAAATGTTGACAGCCAAATCAAATAAGTTTTTTTTCTCTATAATATCTTGTCAACTATTACAGAATTCAGGTTGGAAGAACTTTTTAGAAAATAAAAACATATTTTATTGCAGTCAATGTTTAAAACATTTTACTATACTAATTTACTATATTAAAAAAAGTTTTGTTTTAGTAGAGATAGATTCGATTCTATGAGAATAAGAAATATTAAAATAAATATATGTTTATCAGCCTATTGCATTCCAATTCAATATGCAATAGTATATTCATTAATTACATTTTAACCGCTGTGATTACCGCACGGTCTAAGGCGCTAATCTCGCAATAAACTAGATTGCCGATGACAGGGTGTTCGGTATTCGATCCCGGTCGGGTGTACTGAGGGTGGTTTTCCTTAAATGCTTTTCCACTATCCCTCCACGCAAATGTGGGTACACTTCCTTTAAATTTACCCTTCATAATTTCTAACCTTTTAGCATAATTAGTACACATGCGTATCTTCTTCTTATTATTATTATTAGCATCGCGTCTTACTACCCATTCGGGTTATACGCACTTACGCTAATGTGTAATGGTAGGGTGATTGTAGAGATGAAATGGAGGACCTACAGTTTAACGTGAAATCCGAACCACGGTGAAGACCTGGCATTCCATACAGTCACAAGTTGTGATTAATACACGTCTTGTCAGCACATGCGTATGACGGTTAGTAAAAGGAGGTGCTAAATAAAAACTATATAATATTTTTTCAACATTACAATAATTTATGTACAATATTTATGTTACGTAACAATGCGATGTAGGCATTAGAGTTCCCCCCTCGCACCCTTTTCAAAAAATTTACGTGGTTTATGGATGACACCCTTAGGGAATCGAACCCGTTCACAAGGAAGCTAACTAAACCATCAGTCTAACCTAAAAATTATCCTCGTGATTGTATAAGACCCCCAGGCCTCGAACCACGATATAAACCTTCGTGTCTAATTCCCTCGTTCTATCCCACGCCATAAGGCCATTACTTGGGTTCTCGAATTCTTGGCCCCCTCCTTACCCCCACCCGCCCAAGTGAGGGCTTTAGAAGAGAGTTGGACCAGATTCTTCAAACACTCTTGGAGACGACTAGTCTGCTTTCTTTGGACAAGAAACATCCGCGCCCCTACCACCTACAGTCCTCATCCGACAACTAGCAAAGCTACTAGATCTAATAACCGGGCATGGTGTAGTGTGGTCAGCCTGGCTACGAGCCTAGTAGTCTTGGGTTCGACTTCCGGCTGGTAACTTAGGTTATTTCCCTAAGGAGGACTACCCCAACGGTAACCGGGGTTTGGTTTATTAGGCTTAAGTTAGGTTTAAGTGTTTCCGCTGGTTCCACACCCTCATACTCACTATCACCATCACCTCATCTCATAAGGACATGAAAAGAGTCTCCACAGAAAGGATGTGCTATTAGTACATTCGGGTGTCCCCTGGACAGCGGTACATTAGTACAGGGTTATATTTCCATAACCTGGGCTACGAATGATGTAGCTTAGATGTGCAATATTATTATTATTAGTATTATTACTAGATCTAATTTCAGATATTCATACGTCCAATCATGACATTTGCAACGGTCACTGAAATATAGTATCAATACCTCTAAAATTACAAAAGTAATATATATTTCATGAGTACGAGTATAAGAAAGATTAGAGAAAATTATTATAATTATCAGGATATTGTATTGCTATTACTTGCTCCACATTAAGCAGTCAATTTTCTTCTTCTTTTCATCCTCACGTATTACTACCTGTTTAGGTTACAGACATACAGTGGAGCGTCAATAATGCGGACGTCAAAAATCAGGATTGTTGATAATCCAGATCTCTAAGGAGTATCAATGGTATCAATATCAAAGACATGGCCGCCAAAAAAAACGAACATCAACCCTTGTTAAGAAATAAAAAATATTGGAGACTTTTTTTGGTTGTAATATTTTTGCCTCATTATATGCCTTCATAATTATTTGTGATATTTAAAAAACAAAAAACAATGTGTAAGTTTGTTGTTTAAATAAAATTAAGTAGTTTCTACCTTACCGTAACACTGAGTTTTTCTAAGTATCTTGTCAATGGTTATTTTTTTAAATTTTTGGTATCGGCATTGTGTTTTCGAAAATCCGGACTGGGTTGAGCCATTGTGGCCTTGGTCGATCCCCAATCAGTCCGAATTATTGACGTTCTACTATACATGATAATTATTCCATTGGGGAAAAACCACCATAAGTAGACCCAACTGGGATTAGAAGCCCGATCTCCCCTTCATCAGCAGGCCAGTCTAACACGAGAGTGACGCCTTAAACCGTTCAGCCACTGAAGTGGGTATGAAGAATTGTAATTTAAAGACACCCGCCTCGGTGGCGTAGTTGGCTAACGCGCTAGTCGTGTTGAGCTCGACTGCTGAGGACGGGGATATTGAGGTTCGAATCTCGGTCGGGTGAGCTGGGGGCGGTTTTTCCTAAATGGTTAGCGTAATTAGTACTTAAAGCGTATAACCCGAATAGGTAGTAAGACGCGGTGCTAAATAATAATAAATAATAAATTTAAAGACCGTCAATAAACCTAAAGAGACCACCCAAATGTGATACAAGTCATCGTAAAGTTCCTAATAAAGAACCCGATGACTAACCCTCAAATGCCATCAAACACTATCACGTAGGAAATAAAGTGAAGTGTTTTTAAACATACATTACCATGAATGCGTTCCCATACTTAAATATCTTATCATATGTGTACCCAGCGGTGAATGTTAACATCGTGTAAATACTGATTAACATAATGAGACACTGTTATGTTTCTGGGATTCATCATTCAGACTCTAGAGTTTATCTCACGGTCGATTAACCGATAAATTAGATATATGTTTACGCCCAAACCAGAAATCAGAGCGAATTGCAGTTTTACATATTCGTCACTTCATAACAGACGATTGAGGTATGATTGGAAAAATACTTTTTATAATTCATTTTCGAAATGATTAATTCAAATATCACAATTCTACTGTCTTCTAATGAAGGCTCCAAGCTAGAGCGCTAAGCCTTATTCGAATTAAATTACTAGTCAAGTTACGCGTCATTCGTGGGTGTGACGTGTGTATGTCTGCTATGTGTCTTGGCACTTAAAGTTGATGTCATTATAGAGTTCTGGAACCCCTTGAAGCGCATCATCACCTCTATAATCTGTGAATACCTTAGTTTCACACGTGAACTAGATCTGTCTGTCGTTTCAAGCCATACAGGATCTTCTCTGGGCTGTACATTTCCCCAGGGAAATAGAGATAACCTCTCTGAGATGGATAACATACACCAGACCACACACGGATGTCATTTCAAACTGTGATCCTCTCTAAAATGACAAACTATCATTTAATGAAAGAACAACACAAGAGGTTCAATTTTGTATCCACACTAATATTATAAAGAGGAAAGATTTGATTTTTTGTTTTTTTATTTGTAATGGATAAACTCAAAAACTACTGGACCGATTTTAAAAATTATTTCACCAATATAAAGCTACATTATCAGCGAGTAACATAGGCTTTATTTTATTTTGAAAATAATGCGGGGGTAGGGGGCGGTGCCATTACCGTGGGAGCGTGTTTTTTTTAAGATATATATGTTAGGGATGTCAAACTCAATTCTTCGATACCTCGATATCCTCGATTATTACTAGCATCGAAATAATCTAAAATCAATTTTAATATTACGATTTTCTTTAATTAAATTCTTAGCTCTCAATGAAAGTACTTGCAACTAGGAAAAGGGCAAAATTTAGAACAATTAGTAATCGAATATCTCATATATTAGTTTATTTGCAGTAATTTGCTCTAATATCTCGGTTCAGTTAAAAACCTTATTTATCAAATTTTAAAAGACTTGTGCTTTCAACAATTGTTTGTTTTACATTTTTTTAAATTATTTGACTCGGTGAGGCTTTACTTGAAAGCATAAATACATGCTTTCTAATGTAATTCCTAATTATTTTATTAATTTTGAAAATATGCTTTAACAATTAGTAAACGGATCTTTTTCTTTGTTAAAAAAATGAACTTTTGTATTATTTACACTTTTTTGTTTCTTTGCTATTCTATAAAGTTGAATAAATATGTTTTTAAATAAGGTTAGATACTTGTAAAATTAATTAAATAGTAAATGTTCAAGAATTGGAATCGAGAATCGAAGGATCGAAGATATCGTGACACACACACACACACACACACACACACATACGTTGTTCAAATTAAAATATGTAAAATTGACTGACTTAGCCCTGCAAAAAAATGGTTGAAATAATGTTGCCTGTTACCCGCTTGGAGGGCCGCGTGGATAGTGGCGGCTCGTAGCTAAAATTAGTGGGGGTGCTGCGCCAGAAATTTTTTAACCTTTGTTTTAAAATTGTTTGAAAGGAAACAAAAATTTGTATAAAAAGAAAATTTATTTAGGAACTCGATAAAATCTTAACAAAAAAAACCAAACTTTTTTACATATTTTAATTTAAATTGTTATAGTTCAAGCTTTATCTATTCATTTAAAAATGAAATCCATTCTTCTTATTTTAATTTGAGCAAAAAGTTCAATAATTTTCTCCTTTATCTCTGGATGACAATGAGGAAATTTTTCTCCATTGAAAGTACTGCAAGCGCATTTAGTCTTTTTTGTTAAATAAAAGAACAGAAAAAAATGTATTCAAATAGAATAGCTGGAAGCAGAATAATAATTTAATTCTACACTCTTCTACACTTTATCACATTCAAGAATATGGTACACGAGTTTTTAAGCACAAAACACGCTGAGTAAAAAAAAAACTTCCTTCCACCATCACGCCAGAGCCGGCACTGCGAGAGAAACAGTGCTTTCTCTACCTGGCAGTCCCACTTTCCTTCCCACCCCCATCCTATGTGCGCATGCGCACAACAGCCAAACACCACGTCGCTGGCATCGTGAAGCGCACAGTTCCATACAAAGATTTTTGTATCTTTTTCATAAACTGGGGGATGGCTACTGAAGTACTGACATTAAGCTTAAGGAATATATATTGTACCACAAAAATAAAGAGATAATTAAAGAAAAAAGGACTCATTATATTAAATGTTATCGATAATATCAAGTGGAAATGTGGGGTGCTGCAGTTCCGCAGTGCCTATACACGAGCCGCCACTGCCACGTGGTCTAACGTGCTATTCTCGCAGTAGACCGGACTACCGAAGACTGGGGGATCGAGTTTAGAATCTCGGTCGGGTGGTTTTTCCAAAATGGTTTTCCCCTCTACACGCAAATGCGGGTACACTTCCTATAAATATAACCTCCCTAATCCCTTTAAGAGCATTAGCGTATTTTGTACATAAGCTTAAAACCCGAACGGGTAGTAAGACACGGTGTTAAATAAAAAAATGTTGCCTGTTACTAAAACATATAAGATGAGGGCAAAAATGGATATAGAGCCTAGTTAGGGTCTACTAAAAATTTGTTTAACCCTATTTGATTTTATTATTTAGAAATATAATATAGTATTTTTTAAATACTTATCATACACCTGACGAGGATTCGAACCCCAATATCCCTGTCATCGGCAGTCAAGTATAGGCTAATCCAAGGAGTGACGCCTTAGACCATTTGTCCATCGAATCGGGATTAAAAAACAATATTACTAACTAGACTTAAAAAAAAGTATTCTAAATGATTCAGTAACAATATCACTGTTCCAATTAATGCTGTACTATTTTAAAATCTTTCCTAATTATAAAATGAAACTAATCTGCAAGCTGCAATATGAGAAAGTAATGATATGTTTATTAAAGCACATTTTAATATATCAACATTATTTATCGTCATTGTAATAAGACTAATGATTATTAATGAACGACATTCACTAGTCTTTGGAAACAAAATAAGCTGGTTGAATTTCAAAGAAATGACTTAGCAATCATTTGAAGAAATAAATGGTATGTTGCGCCAAATACGTTCTCATTCCTTTATCTAATTCATACTTATAGCTCGTAAGATATATCAAACAAAATAATAGACACTGTTACAGAAACATTATTAATAATTATGTGCATTTCTAACTTCCAATTTGACAAAGGCTCTATTCAAACGAACTCAAAACAGTATTGATTTGATAAAATATTAGTTCAATTAAAAGTGGTTTATTTTTAATAGCACTACAACTTTCCAATGATAAGTTATTTCGTATCGCAAATAGTTACAGATATATGATCAAATTAGTAAATTTTAATTTATGTAAATGCGTACAACCCTAACGGGTAGTAAGACGTGGTGCTAATAATAATTTATGTAAAGTACCCACGAAGTCATTTTCATGGGGAAGAAGGTGACCTGGTGGTCTAGGGGTAAGGTGTCAGACTTCTGTGCTGGCGGCCGGGGTTCAATCCTCGGTCCCGGCAAAGATTTATCTGATTACCAAACCCTTCCTTCACCTCTGACAAGACATCTTGTGAATGTGAGGAATGCCAGGCCTCCACCGTGGTTCGGATTCCACGTTAAACTGTAGGTCCTCCATTTCATCTCACAATCACCCTACCATTACACATTAGCGTAAGTGCGTATAACCCGAACGGGTAGTAAGACGCGGTGCTAATAATAATAATAATAATAATTCATGGGGAAATGAGAATTGCCATTTTGTTTGTAATCTTAAACAATGTCTAGATACTAATTTTACTCAAAAAAATCGTTATAACCAATTTTTAGAAAATATATTTTTTCTCTTTTTGCTCTTATGTAAACTGCCCTTAACTATAGGGTTGGATGTATAATTTCAAAGAAACACTACGGGAAACCTTCTAAAAACCCTAGATACCAAGTTTTAGCCTGATCGGTAAAATAGTTTCGGATCTAATCCGAGCTACAGACAGACAGACAGACAGACAGACAGACAGACAAACGGCATTTCAAAAAACACTTTTTCGGTTTCAGGGGTCGTGAAACATCGAAAATTATCAAAATTTTGAGTTTTTTTTAAAATGCTTACAATACTTTCTTCTTCCGAGGGGTCAAGAGAAAGTAAAAAGGGTATATTTCATTTTTGAGTAAACTGGGCCTCGAACCCAAAATATTTGCTATAAAAACTGTACAAAACACTGGCCTTTTCTCGCGTCCCCTACACTCCACAGTAAAATATCAATCTTAATGAGATTAAAGTGGATTAAAGTGATATTTTTTTAGTTTATTTTTGGGGACAAACATTTTAAAATCACTAATGGGAACACCATCTAGTCAAGGTTTTTTTTTATTTCCTTTCTATTGGACAGTGTAAAAAAGGTATATGAAATATAGCCATGCAGATAGTAAAAATAATATAATACGGTACATGTAAGTATGAAATACATTTACATTTAAACGGATTAGCAACTTACTTTATTAAATACATATTTATTTAATCAATATAAGTGTTAAATTACATTAATTTATCGATAAAATCGGGTATAAAATTGTGACATAATAAGTCTGGAACATAAGTATTTATTTGGGAACGAATGATCCCCTTACTCTAGAGAGAACCAAGTAAAACTGCTGGCTAAAATATTTGTTTCAGCTGTATTACTTGATCGTATTATTTCTTTTTATAAGCTACAGTCCAATTTCCATAAGAAGAAACTTATCTGACAGCTAGAAAAATAACTAGATCTACTTTCACATGTTCATACGTTGAGTCATGTGATCTTCAGGTGTCACTGTTGATAAATATTATCAATACATATAAAATAACAATAATAAAATATTTAAAAAATATTATAAATTTTGACCGCAAAAATGTTGTTTTATTCTCTAAATTCTCTCAATGTTTCTTCCTAACAAAATCCTATTCTCTCTCTCTCTCTCTCTCTCTATATATATATATATATATATATATATATATATATGTGACTAGTAATAGAATAAATCTTAATATATATAAAGATTTTATTGCTAGTCACTTATGAGTTAACTAGAGAGATCTAGATAATTTTTTTTATCCCCGCGACCTACTNGACTAGTAATAGAATAAATCTTAATATATATAAAGATTTTATTGCTAGTCACTTATGAGTTAACTAGAGAGATCTAGATCATTTTTTTTATCCCCGCGACCTACTACCCTTTCGGGATTCGGGTTATACGCGCTAACTATGCTAGTGTGTTAAAGATTCGGGTTAGGTTGAATTTAGAGGCCGTGTGCCCGCATTTGCGTGGGGAGGGAGGTATAGTGGATAGCAATTTAGGGGGAAAAAAACCCTCATTACACCCGACCGGAACTAAAACCCCGATACCTTCGTCTTTGCCCGTCCAGTATATTGCGAGAGTAACTCTTTAGAGCAGGGGTTGCCAAAATACGGCCGCGGACGCGTTGAAAATAAATAAATCATTTCAATGACGAATACTCAAGACGATGGTGCTTCTGCAGGCAGTACACAAAATGCATATTTACATGGATACAACATGATTGTGTTCTTCCGTTGTTTTCTAACTATAAGAAACTTTTACATTTATTAATTAATTATCGTATAGATTTTTATCTAACTTGTGTGTTGAACATTATTCCCTTGAGAAAATAAACTTACATTTATTCATGTTTAGTTATGGTTATAAGCTGTGTATATATACAGAAGCGGATTTACGCTATAAGCCCACTAGGCACGGGCCTTGGGCCAGCGGCTTAAAGTGGCGGCATATTTTGAATTACATTATCTTTATTTTTATTATATTTTTGTTTTTAATAATTACGTTTAGAAATTTTGACTAACATTATTGAAATAGTTCAAGTTAAAGTCAGAACTGTACTTTGCAATCGCTTTATAACTGAGGTCAGTCTTGCCTTCTTTATTATGTTAACTCAAGCTACTGTAGGGCATGTACAGTACATGCCTGATTATCTTTCGTAGAAATATTTTCTTGAATACTAACTTCAGCCCTCCCCCTCCAACACTATTCTTCCACTGAAACTTCCTAAAGTTCTTACAAAAAATATATTTTTGGAGAGAAGGGGGGGTGCATATTACAACTGTGCTTAGGGGCGTAAAATTTTTAAATCCGCCATTGTGTATGTGTGTATGTGTGTATGTGTGTGTGTGTGTGTATATATATAAATACGGGCTCGCAATGGGCGCCAATCATGTCGATACAGGTCTGCGATGGGCATTAATTATGGTGATACGGTATTTTATTGCTCCGCGATTGTATACGATACCGGGTTTTATGATTATGACTCGTACATGCCTTACCACGCACTTATCACACGGTTATGTGACCTAATTATATGTGATATTTATTCTTATGAAATGAGCAAGACTTTTGATGTTGCACACGATTTATTTAAATAAATACAGCTTTGGTATAGTAGATATGATATGAAATGACACAGTTTTTATTAATTTACGGATTGTTTTTCTGTGATATTACATGTTCCGTGTTCTGAGTACTGTGCGCTGTGTAGATCTACTCTGTGGATTCATAAGCACAAGCGGCTTATATATACATACCCCTTGCCTCTTGGACCCCTTGTCAGCAGTGTTAAAACTAACTAATGGAAAAACTCCTGGCAACATGATATTGTGCAGGCTGGCTTCCTATTGGATAGAGGGAGCCAGCGTGTCATATAATCCTTCTAATACGACGGAGTTTGTCTTTTATAGAGAAAGAAAAAAGATTTGATGCGCATTACAAACTGCATGGTCATTAACGACTTATTCTAAAGGATAAGGCTTTAGATAGTTATCTTAGATCAAGTGCATCCACATTTGCGCAGAGGAGATGGGGAAAAAAACAATCACACAGTGATCTATCATATCAACGGATCGCACCACACAGTGATATACCATATCAACGGACAACCACACAGTGATATAACATATTAATAGATAGCACCACACAGTGATATAACACATCAATGGATCGCATCACACAGTGGTATAACATATCAACGGATCGCACCACACAGTGATATAACATATCAACGGATCGCACCACACAGTGATATAACATATCAATGGATCGCATCACACAATAGATATAACATATCAATAGATAGCACCACACAGTGATATAACATATCAATGGATCGCATCACACAGTGATATAACATATCAATAGATAGCACCACACAGTGATATAACATATCAATGGATCGCACCATACAGTGATATAACATATCAACAGATCGCACCACACAGTGATATAACATATCAACGGATCGCACCACACAGTGATATAACATATCAATGGATCGCATCACACAATGATATAACATATCAACGGATCGCACCACACAGTGATATAACATATCAATATATAGCACCACACAGTGATATAACATATCAACGGATCGCACCACACAGTGATATAACATATCAATAGATAGCAACACACAGTGATATAACATATCAATGGATCGCATCACACAATGATATAACATATCAATGGATCGCAACACACAATGATATAACATATCAACGGATCGCACCACACAAACTTTCTCGCTTACCTACCTAATGATGGAGAGATTTACCTAAGACTAATACAATATGGCAAACAAAATAATATACATTATTGTAGAAACATTCCACCAAAGAGCATCAATAAAATAATATAAACTGTTACAAAACATCGAAAAAATAGGAATATATCTGTCCAAAGAACATCACAATATATATTTCGATTATCATTCATTTAATGTTCACTTTCTGAACCGACTGATTATACCAGCACACGAAAATGTTCTATGATCGAGAGCGAAAGGGTCTACCAATTTTTCCAGGAAAGGTATTTTAACTTATCTTCCAGGGTTCTTTTACATACCGCAATTGACATGGGACCAATGGATTTAATTCCCCTTCGAAGAAAGTTGTGCTACGAATTTCCATCACTCAAGAAAATCCGTCAATCTCGGTTGGGTTTGAATCCACGAACATTGGGTCCTGAGGCGAACACTTTACCCCAAGACCACCGAGGTTGACTTCAATTTTCGGAACTCCATAAAATACATATATGTGCTTAAAACTCAGAAAATATTGATTTTAAAACTATATTTAAATTAAAAGCTTTTTGTATTTAATAGTACAACTTTACAATGAAAAGTTATTTAGTAGCTCAAATAGTTGCGGGGATATGATCAAAATTGGAAATCTGTGTTTTTGTAAAGTAGGTACCATCAAAGTATGGGTAAATGAGAATTTAAATTTTATTTGTAATGTTAAACTTTGCCTAGATATAAAATTTAATCAAAATCTTTAGAGTGGGTTTCGAGAAAATTGACATTTTCTCTTTTCACCCTTCAATAAACTACCCTTAATTTTAGGGGTGAATAGATAATTCCAAAAAATCCCTCTAGATAATATTATTAAAACCCTAGATACCAAATTTTAGCCCTATCAATTAAATTGTTTCGGCTCAAGGTCGAGTTACAGACAGAAAGACCGTCGAAATCCACCAAAATCTAAAATTAGACTTTCTTTTTATGATCACAATACTCCCTCTCTTCAAGGGGTTTCAAAAAATAATAATGCATGTTCTTATAAAGTGGGTGTTTTTAAATCTTAGAGAAAAAAATTAGGATATTGTTTTCAACATTGTCACATCAAATAAAATGGGAACTTTAAAAAAAGAAGCCAAAGTTTAATTAGGTTCTCAAACAAACAACGTAAGTTTAGGATGGAAAACAAATTATTAATAATAAAAAAACTTATATACATGGTATATAGAAGGAAAGCATATAAGTCACACGAAACCGGCTTTAATCAAGTTTAATATATTTTTTTTTAAAAGAGGAAAAATCATA
>CABFOV010008537.1:0-23143 GCA_902141375.1 Timema poppense
TTTTCTTTTTAACTATATATATATAATAGTAGTTTTGGAAATTTTTAGCCCCCTATTTCTTGGATATAATTTTCAAATTTAGAATCCTCATTTTTTTGATCATTCGTGGTGGTTACTATACCCACAAGATCTAAATATTCCAGTATTTTACTACACATAGAAGTAGTTTTTATATTAGTTTTAGGGGTTCTAGCAACCATCCTTCCCTTTTTTCCAATCTTTATTATAGTATTAATAACACTTTTTTAAGGTTCTATTTATTTGAGATAGCCCATTCATCTTCTTGAAAAATTTAAATTTTCTTCCACACAAATAATAATGTTTTAGGTTTTGGAAATTTCCATTCTCCAGTCCCAGCATAATCCCATTACAATGATCCTTTTCTTGAAATTATAATTTTTGATTGAAATTCACTCAGCCATTAGCTAAACCAGCGTGCTGTAAGCAGATCTGAATAGCAGCCATTGTCACACTCCTCCACATGTTGTAGATAAAGAAATACAGAAAAGTATAATGTCTATCTATGATTGTTGCAACAACATTATGAAGATTGAGCAAGTAGGGCGGGGTGAATTGAACGTCTGGTGTTCTATGTGCCACTCAAATAAGAACTCTTGTAGAGAAACAGTTTCGGAAGTATTTAAGTTCAAACAACAATATAGGTTGGCTTTTAAAGAGTTACAATTCTATAGTGACATTTTCTCTTAGTCATTTAAGTTTTTAGGTTCACTAAAATCGAGAATAATGATTCAAAATAAACGAATATTTTAAATATATATGCTTTTAAAAAATATGTGTGAATTAAAACAATCCATTTCGATTAATTGTAACCGTATGCTCATTACAGCCACCAATCCAAACTTACCTATAGGCTCGTTTAGTTTAGGTTAGGCTAGGCTAGGCTAGGTTAAGCTAGACTATTGGTTTACTTTTGAGGGCTGGTCCAGGCTAGAACTGGTGATCATCTCTCCTACCTGACTGTGGAGATGGTAAAATCTCAAAATGTAAACACTTTCTAAGACATTTAGGAATTTTACCAATTAATTTTGTAAATGTAAGGATGTATTGGTAGATTCTAAAATATACCAGTATTCGGACTTTTACAATAACATATACAATAGTAAAATAAAATAACAGATACAAAGGCACACCTTTAGGTTTCTTTGAATAAGAATGCCTATTCCATACTTCAGTTTGCTCTTTTTCTTTGTTTTGTAAATGCCCATGGGAGTATATAAGCATTCTTAGGAGTAAAGTTAGAAATGTATAAATTATTATTATTATTATTATTATTAGCTCCACGTCTTAATACCCGTTAGGGTTGTACGCACTTACGTTAATGTGTAATGATAGGGGGATGGTGAGATGAAATGGAGGACCTACAGCTTAACGTGGGATCCAAACCACGGTGGGGACCTTTCATTCCACACATTACCAAGTTGTGGTTAATACACGACTCGTCAAAGGTGAAGGAATGGTTGGGCAATCAGATAAATTTGTGCCGGACTGAGGATTGAAACCCGGACCCCCAAGCACAGAAGTATTGACACCTTATCCCTAGACTACCAAGTTACCGAAATATATATAAAAGTTAATAAATCGTGCCTGTGTCGTATTCTCTAGTTTACCTGCATGCATATTATAAGACGCCACACCCGTTCTATATTATTTGGATTTGGAGTTCTCCACACCAAAATAAATCTAAATAATATATACACATTTACATCCCAATCATTTATAGTCTCCCATACATCTTTAGCAGCACTTAGAACTATAAGTATCAAAGATATAAGATAACAAAAGTCTACACTACTTTTTGTCATTCTGTTTTAATTGTTTTGGTGGTATGCACAGTTCATTCGTTAATGCAACGAAGGGTTCAAGCAACAATAATAGACCATACATGGTATCGAGCAAGTAGAGATACATTTATCATGAATACACATCCAGGACAGGTGTGGCATTGCCACAGTGACAAAGCAAGTTAAAAGCGCTAAAAATGAACGGATTAGAAAAACGCACCCCAATGTCTCACATAAACTATATTGATACATTCAGCACTGATATAATTAATTATAAGTCGTGAAGATATAATCAAGCCAAACGATAATGCATATAAAGGGCACTACCTTTGCTGAGAAATATCTGAGAAACGAACTTTAGGGCCTAAGATAAACTAATTTGATCCATTCAACATGGATAAACTATTTACTTATTCAATGGTATTAGGGACTCAAAATTTCACTGCCGCACTTACAAAAGTACGCCACCTATCTCTATCTTGAGCTAGTTCCATCCAGTTTACCTCATTAAACCCTATCCCTAACTGGATCTAGTTCTATTCAGTCCACATTACTATACCCTATGTCTATCAGGTACATTCTAATAATATCCTCTTATTACACTAATATAATGACCATTCAATAAAGACAGTTAATAGTAATGGCTAAGACTTAGATATTATATCGATAGTTACATTGTATAGAAATGTATGGGTTTAAATTAACGATATTGTGATATTTGAATTATGTTTGAACTTTATAAAAAGTTTAGTTGCTTGGTATACAAATTAATTGTAGCATGTACTACAATAAGGGTCAAATGGAGTAAATTAAAAATATAAAATACATATTATTGAATGAAATTCTTTTATAAGTCAAATCATAAGCCAACACTTAATAAAAAACATTGGTTTACTGAGATGATTAAAATATAGTGTAGAAGTGTACGTAAATTACAAATAAACACATTAAATGAAACGAAATACTATAATTGACCACTTATTTTGAGTGAAGGTAAAAGTCTAAACATACACTACATAAATAGTTAAGTTTAAAAGGAGTTAAAATATAGAAACGATTTAAAACACAAGTTAAATGAGCTAATAAAATTGATGTTTCAGAAAGCAAACTTAGTATTTTTACAGTTATCTAATCCTTATCTGGAAAATTTTGTCCCTTTACTAATTTTTTACCTGTTCCTGTATTGCTGTCTCCTTAACTAACAGCAATCAAACATCGCTAAATCAAACAAGTTTATTAAAATATTTTATTTTATTAAAAGTTATGTTTAAAAAAATTAAATTCTAAAACTTTAACTGTTGTTATTTTACCTCTCTAGATGTTTGGTCAATTCATACGGAGATGATTAACTGTATAATTTATTTTTTGTACCTTGATGAACTTTGTAAATTATCATCCAAATAATTTAATTTTATCTCAAATTTATGATGACCAATTTATTAATATCGGCTTTTTGACTGTATAACTAATGTATTATGTATTGTTCGTTTTGATGAAAAATATAATTTTTGTTCCAATATAGATAAAAAAACATTGGTTTTATTTGATGTAATAAAAGGTTGGCACTAAGGACTTCCCCTTGTGTGAACCCTTTCTAGATTAACGTTCATTGGTTTCCATGTTGTTTTCCTCTCCTCAGTTCCACACCTTCCTCTATCCGCTTCCCTTTCTCGCTCTACAATGTTGATACTGTCTTGTTTCTAAATCCTATCTAGACTCTTGTTCTCTACTTTTGTTTGAAATACTTTTTGGAAGGAAATAAGTAAAAAATAGAGGGAGGAGTTGTCGTGGAATTAGTAATGCAGAAAGAAGCGCACAGAGCGATGGAAGCTTTACAATATAAAGAGAATGAATTCAACGAGGACCCACGCTATAGTTTCCCTTCTGATATCTCTACTTGCATCAGTGGTCACGTAATATATGGCGTTACTCTCGTAAAATACAGGAGTATTGGATAGGTCCAGTTTCAAATCCGGACTGCAATGGTTCCCCTCAACAACATCCCACATTTGATCCACTTATGAGATTTGGCCACCTACTTTCCTCTCAAATGCGGATGCATTTCCTATAAATTACTCTTTAGATGATTGTATATTAAATGTGGTAATAACACAAATACATTACTATTCGTCATCTAGCATATGGTACGTCAGCTTAGTAAACTGATGGTCCCGAATTATCTTTCTGGCACGACCAAAATATTTGTCACTAATGAAATTGAGGAATTAATTTTCCGTATTGATAAATTGGCAGACGATGGACTGTGCATAATGTCAGTTCTGGATCTTGATTGGTTTGTAAGTGCTTTTCCCAAGTAATCAGTTTTTTAAGTAAGGGCACGTATAAATAGCCTTAATGATTCTGAAAATTGTTCTTATGGGTGAGTGGTCTGGGGTCCGTAAACCGGCCAAATTTTCTCTTTCTAATGAGTTCATTAATTAATACTTAATATTGGTTTAGAGGAAATTGAAACTATTTTTATTGCCTTAGAGGTAGGTTTTTAGTGCGAGCTGTACTGTACTAGCTTAAGTTAATTATTATGTTTGGCACTGATACGGCCATTTGTTTTAACGACGGGCTTCACAAATCATAAATTAAATTTCAATATCCACATTTTTACAAATGTAAATGTGAGAATGTTTATTTGGACTGGGTTCCATTAAATGGAGCTCTTGTTTTTGACAACAATGATCACATCTCCTTACTATCATAGTTTTCATGTGTTCATACCACCCCCTTTGTAGTGTATTGAAACAATTAAAGTGAACGACTTAATCTACTCGGAATACGGCAGACTCTAAGATATTGAAAATTGAACTAAATTAGTTTATCTATAAACACAGAAATTTACTGGAAATTATCAATCTATATCGTGGATGATGTGAACATATAGTTTAAATACCTTTCGATTGTACTAAGATTTTAATCCTAGACTTTTTACCAATCTTTCCTCCCGAAAATAATGGTACATTTACTTTCAAACTTAACCTTTATCATATCAGTCCCTCTAGCGTAATTGATGTGTTATATAACTCGAAATGATTTTCTTATCCTCTCAAAACGCTACTGCTGGTGCACTTAACTCAATCTCTAACAATGGTAATAAAAGTGTTATAGAAATACCAAGCCCATAATAATCTCGTAATGCCAACTGTTCATTCTTGCAAGACGCCAACAGTATCTGCAACACGTCAAGCCCAAAAAAGAGGGCGTCTTCCAACAATTCCCAACAACGGCAGCCAACATCGTCTGCTAACTTTGTTTCTCTAGATGTAGAGAGAATCGGAGTGGTTGTCGTTGGGAATCGCGGCAACTACTTCTTGAACCAGTTTCAAGGAATGGAGGTTGTTCCGAGGGGGAGAGAGAATGGTTAAATTGGGGGGTGAGCAGTGGGTGTCAGAGGGCTGGAAGAAGGGATGAAAAGGGAGGTAGAGATTTCGAAACAACACAGCGACTAACTTGCCTTAATGACTTCCCCCTTAAGGGCTGGCTGTCAAATTAAGTTTCCAGATTTCAGAATACATCCAGAAGCATGAACTCAAGTCTTTAAACTCTATTAAGCTCTGACGTTTAGAAAGTTTTTTTATAGTGCCAGTTGTAAGAAATTGAAGAGAATATAGTGGATGAGCTATATAAAAAGTACATTACATTTTCAGTCGGAAAATTTGCTAATAGTTTTTCCCCAGTGTCAGCTTACGATCTACAAAGTAGGTCAAGGGGCTGGTTTGAAGAAAGCAACTCCTATAGATTAACAAATATAAACATAGAACCATAAAATAGTGTGTGGGAGGTGAAAGGTGAGGGGGGAGTGTTTGTAATCAAATGCTAAATATTAACAAATTTTGGCAATGGGAGATGAAAATTTGTTTGTAATATTTTCAGAGGATTGAACACCGAGGGAAGGGAATGAACTTGTTCGTAATAACTTTGGTGAGGAATCTGATCTACAACAGACACGACGATAGTAATACAATCAACTACAAAGAACTGTAGTCGATACGTGAGTGTGAGATGGGAATCCAATGGTACAGGGGAAAGAGTAGGCAAGTCTAATTATAGCTCAAATTTAATTAGTAATGGCATCTGTTAGACAGTCATGATGCCGTTACAAATCTCTTGATATTATGGCTAAAAAACGTATCCATCAAATTTAACTTAATTTAAATAAAGTATTTACTTGGGTATTTAAGGAGTTTGAGTCTTGTCCTAGAATATATGTGTGATATTTCTTTCTTTTTTCCATCCACATTTCAATTTAAAAAACAGTTTACGAGTTATTCTTACTCAGGTGATAAAGTTTATGGTATTAACGTCCTTGGGATGAATTAAGGTGAAGTGGAAACTTGAAAACATTGTAATATTGAGAATGAATACGTTCCAATTAAGTAACTTGATTCTTTTCCTAGTAATTATAAAATTTCCACAAAATGTTAAATTTTCCATCTTATGGCTCAAGTTATTTATAGAATATATGAAACGATAAGTGCATCTGTTAATTAACGCTTGTAAAAGAAAATTGTAACACAGTTTAGCTTATGTTGAACGTTTTGTAACGATGTTACAAAAATATGAACAACTAACTCAATCGAATGGGAGTACACTCACAATATGCCTTGCTGAACATAAACACCGGAGCATACGTGCCGCGACATACTCTCCCTACAACTCAATCCCACGGACTAAATGGAGATACCGCCCAACGATCTGCTCGTGATAGAAGCCCCGCACATAAATAAAATGAGACAACAACTTGACCAGTGTAGTTTCCAGTTCAGCCGCCTGGATGGTTCTTGGATTTTCTTATAGCTCCTAGAGTAACCGCTATCCCTTCTAAGCGCTGCTTGTCTCCCCTCTTCCACTCCATTTTCTCCCTCCCTCTTTCCCTCTAACAGTGGGAATTTCTGGTATTTGTATCGACTCTATATATTGTGATGTATCTTTTACGTGGTTACTCATTGTACCACTGACTTACTAAGGTGAGAGCGCCAGATTAAACTTAGGCTTATTTGCATTATTCTAAATTCTGTTTCAGCTTAGAATGGGGAAATCTTTTCTGAATTATGGATTTTGGTGGATTAAATTTGATTGCTAATATTAGGATGGTTTCCTTTTTAGCCACAATTAATTAAGGGTTGATTGTTTGGGGAACCAAATCTATGTTCATGGGCGAACTTTGTTTTCTCGTCGCCAGTCAACAAATTTAGAGTCGTGCTCTTACCACCTTTAGTTATTTCTTTTGCAACTTGTGCAGATGGATATTTTTCTGGGAGGCGAGCCTTGGCTGCATTATTTATACTTTATTACATTGGAAACTTGACTTGTTGTACGTAACAATGGTTACCATCGTCGCCTTAAGCGGGACAAAGGGAGATGGCCATTGCAGATTTGTATAGGATATGGTAGTAGTCTATCTCTTTGTGTGCCATGCCTCGATAGGGTGCCTAATCTTAATTATAACTTTGTTCATTGTAAGATACAGGCTAGCTTGTTTGAGGTTGTAATACATCCCCTTGTTGTCATATTGTATTTCTTACGGATCTTGTGCGCCGTTTGTCAGGTCGTTAGCTCTGGAGGCTGGCAATTTCTTATAAGCTTATAACTTAAGTTAGGGACATTACGCCGTTATTGGCGGGCTCGGTGGATATTATGGTATTTACGTGAGTGTGCTCTGGGATATATATCTTTACTATTGTAATGTTTTGGTGTTATATTAATTTCCTCATCTTTTAGTTATCCTGTAGATCTGTATATTGGCGCCGTTTCATCATTTTTCATGACCATAGGCAGTTGGGTGTCTGATATGTGTTTGTAGGGACGCCATGTTCGGTATTAAAGTCTTTACTTTAGAGTTATGTAAATTTTCTTGGAATGATACAAAATAAACAATATTTCTACATTTGTAATTCTATTTATGTATCTTCCATTTTTTTACTACAAATAAAAAATACAGTTATTCTCTTGTAGCTCCTTGACTTTTTATCACGCTTCCTGGTTAGTTAAGGTGGTTAAAATTTGAAAACAAATAAAACATCGCACATTTACTAAATTAATGTATCCCAAAACCTTAGCTCAGTCAGTAGTGTGTTTGCCTACTGAGATAAGGGTCCTGGAATCAATTTCTGGTATGGCCAATAAATTCATCATTCCCAAAATAAAGTTTAATCTTTCATAGTGATTAATTAACGGCCTGGGGCTAGATACTGTGTCTGTTCTATATTTATATTTGGTTATAAAACGTGTGGTGTTATGCTCAGTTAGTTCAGAAAGAGAACATTAAATACTTAAAATAGATTAAATGAAAGGAAGGTTTCATTGAAGACCTATTTATGCATTGCAGTGCACTTGATGTTGCATAGTTAACTACCACAAATCGTAAATTAAATGGAGTTATAATAAACTCTTTCTTTATAAGATTAATTGGGCATACAGTTTAGTACACTAACGTACAAAATAATTAGATAAAAAAATTTGTTGGATTATCATTACTAACCTTTTAATCATAGAGATAAATATATATAGTTAGATGAATGCCTTTACACAAATATATATATACAACGTGTATCTAAAACATTGCATCAAACTTTGGCAGGATACTCCTTGGGTGAAATTAGAATAATTCTCATAAGCATGATTATCTCGAAAACGGGGAAAGCTAGACAGTTTTTCCCAGACACCTTTTTTGTTAATTTGTATTCCCTGTTTTGTAATATTAATTAAAAATTAGTAATACTTACTCTGACATATTTTATTTTAGAAAAAAAGTGTTACAACCCTCCCTTTTTTACATGATGGGGGTGGGTAACGGTAACAACACATCTAGTTTATTAATGATCAAGGTTTCAATAAGTAGTATACAAAGATTCGTTGTAAAACCCTAAACAGTTTTCATAATACTCCCCACAACAGTCGTTTTTAGCTCTGTCTTTAGGGTTGTATACTGCCCTTAATATTTAAGATAGACCCTAGGCTGCTTATGAGAATTATTCTAATTTCACCCAAGGAGTATCCTGCCAAAGTTTGATGCAATGTTTTAGATACACGTTGTGTATATATATATATATATATATATATATATATATATATATAAGCTTTCTCTCACCCAATCACTGTATCTGTGGAACCCCTGGGCCTGTAATCTTGAAATTTGGCAAGGAGGTTCTTTATAAGATCATTTTAATACAATTATAAGGAATTTAGTGAAATGCAGCCTCCAAGGTGGTGATACTAAGGCTGGAGTATTGTGATCGTAAAACTAAATCAACTGGGTAGAATAGCTGGAAAGTTGAAATGTGGTAGGATGGTAGAGGGATTGTCCCAAGTAATCAGAAAAATATAGAAATGAAAATCTAATAGTGGGTCCCAGAGACATGTGGGTATTATCATTGGAAGAAAAATGTTTAGATGAGGTAGTAAGGAAAAATTTGGCAAACAGGTAGAGAAATAGGTCCAGATAACAAAATAACACTTGAAATATGATATTTCTTTAGGTGTGAGTTGGAGAAGGGGACTTGGGGTGTTAAAAATTTCCAAAGCTAATAGAAATATCTACTTACCAGTGTGGAAGAAAATTGAAATTTGGAAGGCATTTAAAGGAACCACTCTAAATTAGTTATTCATAAAAGTTTGAAAATGTTTAATTTTTATTGGGACTTCAGGAAATAGAATAAAATAATTTATAGAGAAATAGATCCTTAACAAATGGTAGTAAAATTAAATTTGACCCCTCCAGAAAGAAAAATGAATCTCAAAATATGTAATTTTTAATTGTAATTGTCTAAAATGTTGGGATTGTCAGAGTCTCACATTTTCTTAAATTGATATAAACAACTATATATCTGTTGGGTGGAGAGTGCTGGTATTCAGCAAGCAGATATGGGGAGCACTTAAATAAACATAAATGTCCAAACATGCTATATTTTAAAATTAAATCCATTAGATATGAAGGGAAGGAGAACAAAAATATAAAACCGTTCCTAAGAGGTAGATACTTAGTATTTGCCAAGAATGTAAATGGATCACCCCAAATAACAAAAAAAATATTCTATAGATTATATTTATATGTGAAACTGTAAATAGATTTTTTTAAATTTTGCAAAAATTAAAAGAATAAGCTTCTTATTATAGACGTCATGATATCTGATTTTCTCGATTCCGATTATCAATTCCGATTCTTAAGTTCAACCTCGATTTTTCATTTCTCGATTCCTTTTTTTGAACAATTTCTTTTTCCTTATTTTTCAAAGCATCCAACATCATATAAAAATAATTAGGTATTCAATTTCATAATATATCAAAAAACTAAATTGTGTTCATAGTAATATTTTTTGATATTATCAAAGAAAAATATCAATTTTATCAAGTATAAAGTCATATAATCAAAATGATAAAATAATTAGAAATTACATTAAAATAAACATGTATTATTACCTACAAATAAAACCTCAATGAATCAAACATTTGTAAATAAATAATAAATTAAAAAGGTATAGTAAACAGTTGGTAAAAACAAAAGTATATTTAATTCACTAAATAGGATCGTTAAATAGAAAGTGCACAGTTTTTAATTAAAGGAATTGGAAAGAAAACTTAATTACTGTACTGGTAGCAACTTAAAATACGTACTTAAATAGGTGTACTTGAAAATACAAACTTTTTCTGTGACTATTATTTGTCAAATAAAAGAGATTATTTAGCTCTATAAAAACAGTAAAAAACATTTTTTTAGATATTAATAATAATAATTATTATTATTGTATAGAAAAGCTAAGTGCCTGAAATCCTAACCTTCCCCCTCCACCTCAATGTGAAATTTTTACTTGAACACTACAACAGATGGTCGCTTGAAACTTTAATCTCACAATATTATAGATATTTATTAAATACACAAAAAAGTCTTCAAAACTGAAAATCAAAACAAAAAAATTCAAATAAACTCAAATTTAACACAATAAATATCCTCTTTTATAAAGGAAAGAAGAACACATTTCATATGTTACATACATTTTAAGTCGTCCGCCATAATTGATCCTACGTACGTTAGCTCGCCAGAAGTTAGTGATGAAGTTTTGATAGCGATATATTGGACTATACTTTAAATAAACTGCATTAAAATAAACATACATTTTGCTTCGGTTTTATTAAATACGTCGATTTTTGTTCTATTTTTATTAAACTTGTCTTATTCAAAGAGCTAAATAAAACATTAAAAATTTAAAAGTGACAAATAATTTTATTACAGACGAGCGGGCATCTTAATTTTATCGAAATATTGTACCTTTCGATATACGCCTTGTGATATATCAATTATTGTTAGATATATTGATACATTAGGGAAAATTTCCATCCTGATTATACGTATTATATATAGTTTGTTTGTTTAGAATCGACTAATGTGTTTTGACCGTCTCACTTAATATTTACTTTAAAAAAGTTGGTCAAAATTGTTAAGATTTTACCGCTTGATACTGGCATATTGTCAGGTCATATTATATTCGAGACCATTTATTTTTTATGTAGAATTCCTTTAAAATGTTAAGGCCGTATTAAATTCGGGGCCGTACTATATTCAATTTGCCTTCATTTAGGTGGAATAGCAAGTAAAATAATATGAGGAATAATCGATTATTACCCACTGTGAAATTTGTTATTTTGCTTAGTTGCCAGTTTTATTGAGAGCTAAGAATCTAAGTAGCGAGAATTGTAATATTAAGATCGATCCTCGATTATTTCAATAAAATTTAGAATCGAGGGTATCGATGTATCGAGAAATCGAATTTGACAGCCCTAATACTTATCAGTTTAGTAGAAGATTTAAATGGAAATGGCAGGTTTAAGACACCACCTCGCTGTATTGAAATTTGGCAGGGCGTAAGATAACCATGAGAGATAATTAAATAAGTCTTACAATCTTAAAATCGTAGTGTGAGAACTGAGGGAGTTTGAAGAAAGGGAGAGTAGATCTAAATCTCATTTAAATTATTAGAAAATCTGACTTTTGGCGTGGAGTGAAATCTATATTTAGCAAATTGGTAAAAGGACCACCTCAGATAGGATTAAAGTTGGAAAGTTAGGAATCTATAAATAGGGCCGTTGAGAAACTATAATCTCGTATACATACCTAAATATTGAAATACAAAATGTGTGTCATCTATTATTTTACAAAACAACTTATTCGCAGATAATTTGGTGAAATTTTCGCCTTTTGGAAAACCAAGATTCTAATTTCTCTTAAATATTTCTGCAACATAATATTATATATTCTTTCATTTAAGCTCCTTGTTAAGCCGTTATCTTCTTTTTCTAACCCATTTTTTCTGTAACAACTTTTATTACTTCGTTTCACTTATCTTACAATCGACCTTTGGAAATTATTGCATTAGTTTGTAAATTCAGTTTGTAAAATTGATAACATTTGGTTTAAAGATTTATTTTATATTTATTTATTGACTGCCATAATTACCCGCCTCGGTGGCATAATTAGCCAACGTGCTTGTCATGTTTAGCTAGAATCCCGAGGACGAGTAGATTGAAGTTCAAAATTCGGTCGAGTGAACTGGGGTGGTTTTTCCTAAACGGCTTTCCACTCCGCATTCACAAAAATTTGGGTTCACTTCCTCTGAAATTAAACCTTCCCAATTACTAATCTATTAGCGTAATTAGTACTTAAGCATACAACCCAAACGGGTAGTAAGACGTTTTGCTAAATAATAATAATAATAATAATAAAATACCATGGTTGGTTTCGTAATTATTATAGTTACCTTAGTAGTGTACATGGAGGATGTTGAATGACCTAAGTTGATAAAGTTATGATCAGTCTTTCCCGTGAGAAGACCTTTTTAAATTGCTAGTAATATATACAGAATGTTTGGAAACTCCTAGCCCAAAATACACACGTAGCTTGTTTGAACCGAAATTAATACAAAATCCCTATACTACAACATCCAGAAAGCTATGCTAATATCATTAAATTGTGTTCAAAGTTTCGGCATACAGCTCTGGGGGAGCAAAGCTGTCAAGCATGCTTGTACAACAATTTGCATTGGAGTTTGGCGCGCGGCATTGCACATGTAATAATGGCAAGCACTTTCTGTGATGTAGGACCGTTACTAACAACCCTCAGAATGTATTCGCATTTCCAGATGGACTGGTGTTTTGTTTACTATTAATTGTGGTATGTTCTGCTGCCGTGCTTCAAAATGTCGATGTGTGTAGTGACACGTGCCAAACTCCTATGCAACATGTTGTACACGCATGCTTGAACAAATTTGCTCTCCTGGCGCTGTACGCCGCACATTTTGACATCATTTAATGGTATAAGCATTGTTTTCCAGATCTAAGTGTACGGGGATTTTGTATTTCTTTTTGTTTAAACATTATATGTGCCGTTTGGGCTATGAGTTTCGGACAGCCTGTATACATACATAACTACACACATATATTAGTATATATATATATATGTATATATATTATTAAAACCCAGTTATATTACCACCATTCTCCAATGATGGTCAAATGGTCAATACCATCACTATCACATTAATCATTACTGCTAGTGACCAGGAAATCTTGGTTTAAATTATCATCGTTTGTATTCAGGCATGTTTTCTCTAAATGTTTCTCCCATCTCCCTTCACGTAAATGGCAACTACAGCTTCTTTAAACTCAATCCTTTTAATCCTTAACTCACTAGCGTAACTAATGCGTAATGATTATGAACTGAGCAGATACAGACACATGAACATGAATCAAAATATTAATATTTTTATGTGTACAGTACATTTAAGTTTACATGAAAACAAATCATCTGTTTTGTGTAATTCTTATTTTAAATGCACTTAGCGCAAGTGGTTTCAAGCAGTACTCACTTTCTTGTAGAGCAAGTATTGAAAGCTTTTTTAAATTGTACCAAACATAGTAATTTAAAAACTAGTTCTTCTGTATTGATAATTACCCCTCCACCTATTAAGTTATTCAAGTCTACGTCCTACTCATTGCGCCAACTTTTCAACGTACTCAACCAGCTGATTAGTACCCAAACTTTCTCCAAGGTAGTACGTAATAACTTTTTGAAAATAAATAAAGTATAAATTCAAAAGTTTTCTGAAAATATGTTTAGTTTCAAAGTATCTTCTGAGTAGGTCTGCTCTACGCCCCATCTAATTGAGAGCAATCTCAGTTTTATCCCTTGGATTTTTTGAGTGCTTACCACTTTACTACCGATACGGGTTTTATAAATATCTACATTTGTTGGATGTAGATGAGGAACGTAAAGTTTAGATTAAATGCGCCAGAATTTGTCTGTAAGGATATATGAACACTATTTAATAATGACTTATTCAATAGCCTGACCAGAGTTAAAGCCCAACATGGACAAACTGGATCATACTTGCCCATATGTTTCGTTTGTGCGTATAACACTTATCGGTCAAAATAGTTAAACGATAAACTGACTAGATATGGTATAACCTGTCTGGCTCAAATGATAAAGAGTTTGACGAGCTAAGCTTCGTACCCGTGTTATTGTTCCGTTCTCGGTCTCATCTTTCTGATTGAATGACAGGCTTTACTTATTCATCTTTCCTATGTTAAAGGATTCCCCAGAAGTGCCCAAAATCATGAGACTGTACCAATTCTTGAAGCGTGTCATAATGCACCCCATGATACCACAATGTTCTTCAAGGGAAGCCACCAAAACATCAGGAAATATAGCACTGATAATCTTTCAAGTATAACACCAAATATCTTGTTTTGGTAAACATTCATTATTGACTCAACGGTACATTTATTTAGTAAATTATATATTTATATTAAGTACGTACCTTAGTAAGGTATTCTTAACTCATTGCTTTTGGATATAAGGTATTTTCATACAAAGGTGTCATGAAATATAAGATATTTATCAAAGAATGAAGTCCTGATTGGAGGTCTGAAAGATGCTGGTCTGGACCGTATAAAATAAATTTAACACTATGTGAAAAGGAACAATTCAAAGTGATTTATTTTCCAACTCACCATGAATAAAACCCGTGACACGTTTATAAGTCATTAGATAAGATACAGACATTGCATAAGTAGTTTACGATTGTGGTAATGGATGACTCGGAGCATGGTTAAAGTAGACTTGAACTTCTATTTTAAGAGTATAATAATTAATTAGCATCTGTACACGGCTTCGCTCATAGCTTTGAAACTAAACATTAATTATAGATCCTCTTTATTCCCAATTTAAAAAAAAATTCGACCTTATTCCTTGTCTACATCATAAAGGGAACCTTTGTGCAAAATTTCAGCTTTCTAGGTCCAAGGATTTGGGCTGGGCGTTGATATAATAAGAAATAAGGCAACTTTAAGGCGAAAATATAAATCCTCTTTATTCTCTATCCCGTGGTAATTTAGGAAAATCGTTAAAATAGTTAATACTGATTATAATTACCTACTTACATGCCAAATTTGAAGTCTTTAATAATTATAGTTACGGAAATAAGGCAACTTTAAAGCAAAATTATAAATTTTCTTTATTCCCTATACCGTGGGAATTTCAAAAAATCCGGCCTTATTCCTTGTCTACAACTTATAGGGAACCCCTGTGAAAAGTTTTAGTTTTCTAAATCCAAGGGTTTGGGCTGGGCTTTGACGAGTCAGTCAGTGTGTCAGGATATATATATATATATATATATTTCAACTTACTATCTTAATTATATATATATATATAATTAAGATAGTAAGTTGAAATTATTTTACCTAATTTAATTATAATTCATACATATACACATATACATATTTAATGGGATCTACCTTAGACCATTAGGCAATTGAATAGGGCTTAATACCCGCTTCAGTGGCATAGTTGGCTAATGCGCTTGTCGTGTTGAGCTCGATTGCTGAGGACGGGGAGATTGAGAATCGAATCTTGGTCGTTTGAACTGTGGGTGGATTTCCCTCAATGGTTTTCCACTCTCCCTCCACGCAAATGAGGGTTCACTTCCTCTAATTCAACCTTCCCAATTCCTAATCCATTAAAGTAAATTAGTACTTAAAGCGTATAACCCGAACGGGTAGTAAGACGCGGTGCTAAATATTAAATATATATTAGAGCCCAATTTATATATATATATATATAGATTAGGCCCTATTATATATTCAATTTTTTTATATTTAATTTTATCTCTCTCTCTATATATATATATATATATATAGAGAGAGAGAGAGAGAGAAAGAGTTATATATAAATTATATATAAATTTAAACAGTCACTAACAGATATAATTATTTTAATTGCTTACATGATTTAGGTGAATTTTGCACTTTCCTTTAAACATTATTATCATCCAAAATAGTAATTAAATATCTATAACCTCAACAACCATTGCGACTACACCTGAAACACCCCATGATCCCAGAGATGGAAATCAATGTCATAGTCCTCTTATATTTGTATTAAGATAAGCACTAAACACTAAAATAGCTAAGAAACAAATTATAATTCAATATTTTAATTTCCTCTTAGAATTCAAATCTTTAAATCATGATTATCATTGAGTATTTGAGGATTCTATAATGATATCCCTAACGAACGCCAGAAATAGAGAAAGGCAGAGATAAAAAGGGAGATATAAAGGATATAAGAGTTTTATAATGAGGGATAGGCCCCTAAAACCTACAGGCATAATTTGATTTCAATTATAAATCAGATGTTTCCCATCCATAACACAAGCTACAGGCTCAACCAATTTATCCAATCTGATACTACGAATCCATGCGGATTCCAAGTCGGCTTATTAGTAACTATGTAAAAGATATCTTCACGCAAGTCACGCCATTGAGTTGAGGTTACTCCTAGTGTCACGCATATTCACGCACGGAGGAGCACTTTCTCCCCATCACCCATTTGAACCCACTACTTCACTGGAGCTCTTGATAAGGAGGAGGTAGCGTTCGTAATGAAGAAAAAGAGGGCGGTAAGGAGGGTAGCCAGATCCCATGTTTTATTCAAAGGATGTTCGGACGCAACTCAATTAAAATCCATTAGTGCCTCGTTAAGGGAAAGAGAAGGCGATGGATAGCGGGTGTCGGCATCGGCAGGCAGGGTGGGAAGGGGGAGGCGAGGGAGTCTTCTAAGGGACGCGTCGCGACGTACCGCATCGCGAGACACTTGATGCCATGGTGAAGTGTATTTCTGTGTGTATGTGTGTTGTATGTGTGTTTGGTGTACCTCTAAAGAAACGAAGCCGACAGGCAACCAACCCTTCCGAGGTTACCAAATGAGATAAAGTTGCTCTACCCAAAGAGGATCTGGAAGTAAAGTTTGCAAAAACCAGCAAGAAGGGGTGAGTGAAGTCTAGAGGTCTGAATGGTTAAAAGGGGGTTGGGTAGGGTGAAAAAGGTAGTTGGAAGAGCAAGACTGTTGCACTCAAAAATTAATGGATTGTCAACAAAAGCTTTACACGCTCTGGCGGGTTCTAGAAACAGAAGGAGAGTTGCTTGAGTCTGAAGGTTTGAGGGCTTGCTCCGGAAAGCCACTAACGATGCTTCTCGTTACCGACGCTAGAAATCTTATCATGTTACCTCCGTGGTGTGTTTGGTTGAATACGTGATTGACGTAATGAGCATCTATTCTTCAACAAATATGTGGTTGTAAGCCTTAAGATAAACATCCTGATCAAACAGGATTTTTGAAAAACTTTAGGAAATTTTTCTTTTTCTGTTCTCTGGGTCTCATTACCCGTTCACGCTATTCGCAATTAATTAAATTAAATGTATCAAATATTACTGTTATTATTATTATTTTGTGCAATGATTCCTTCCACCCGTTCCAGTATAACTCTATAATTGAAAATACTATCTGGAGAGAGCACAGAAGAGCACAATTAAATGGTTTGGCTACTTAGCTTATTGTTGATATATGTTGACTATAGTCCATTCATAGTAATAATAGACTTTCATTATATGTAACATAATTGAATATAGATTTTTTTTATCAGACCTTTCAAATATGTTTTGTAACTTTTGACTACTGATTCAAACTGACTTTAATTGTGAGAATGAGGGAACACAACCTTAAAACAGGTGGACATAGTATAACCCCAATTAATATGCATATAGCTTGAATAGTGAGTACATGGTGAGTAAACATATATAATATTCCTCATTGATCTTATATGTTTATTGACCGATCGAAGCAAGATTCTGCTTGTTCTGGACCATTTGGCATTTCGTATATTTATCTGGATTTTTATTTCAATATAACTGTTAAATGCGGGTAAATTACAACGAGATTTTTACAGGAACATTCTGGGAATCGAGGCCAAATAACCTGTGTATGAATTTTTTCGATCTTGTTATCCGTTTGAGATGAGAGTAAATAAAAAATATATTTGTTTGTACCAAGATAAATGACAAATGCTTGAACCAATAATAACGAAATTTGGCAACAAGTTATGATTAATACACGTATTATCAGAGTTGAAGGAAGGGTTTGGCAATCATATAAATCCATTCCGGGACTGAGGATTGAGCCCCAGACTCCCAACACAGAAGTCTGACACCTTACTACTAGACCACCAGGTCACCTTAGGCTCTTATTGAATATAGTGTTAATTTGTTTTCTTTCTAGCTTGATCACAAAAAAAAATTATTATCAACGAGAATTCAACTAGAAAACCAAAGAGAAATCTCTAGAGACTAATAATTATAATAACATGGGTAGAGCAAGGTATACTTTTCACAGAACTACCAGTTGCAAGGGTTTACACTAATGATTATATTCATTAACAAGTATAATTATTTGGTATATTTTGTTGTCACTAAAACTCAACATTTATTTTATATTAAATGTATAAAATTTGATTGCAAAACAATTATTCATAATAATAATTAACAAATAAGACACAAAGTTTGAACATTAAGTGAATATGAAAATAGAACTGAACTTAAATATCATCTAATTGGCTGTTATTGACAAATGTTAAACTTTTGACAATACACAAGTATAGGAGATAGTGAACCAATTATATTATGTTTAGGTATATCTCTGTTTTCTTAGCCACATTTTTCGTAAAACCACGTGTTTCATTTGTTTTTATTATTATGACAAATTTGTGTACAATCAAATAAGATTTATTGAATATGCAAATTATATGTTCAGCATTAATATAATACAGCAAACCATCGTAAATCCTATAGTTATTCAATATTATATACAAGATTTTTATTTGTATAGTTTTATAAGCTATTAATGAAATATTCTATCAAAGGAAATACAAACTAGCGTAAAATAAATTATTATTGTACTTAATTTAAGATTGTAATAATTCCTGGGTGTTTGTTATGTTGCAGGAGTTTTCGACCAACTGACTGGTGAGTAGCCTAGTTTATTATTAATTAGTACTAATTAGTACGTCTAACACCTAGATTATCAAGGGATTGTAATAAGGAATGGGGTTGGTAAATTTATAAGTAGCTCACCTGGATACACGTGGAGATAGTATGGGAAACCAAAGTGATTAATTCGTTTGTAGAAAATCTCACCGAGTACGTCATCCCAAATATTAAAACTTTGACCTCATCATTCTAGGCAATCCAGTTTATTGAGAGCTTGATGCCTCAATCCATAATACTGATAATAAATGTAGTTGGCTAAGTTACATTTAAATTGTTTCTTTTAGATGAGTTCCTAAAATGTTCCAAATAACTTAACACAAACTAATAGCCACATAATAGGTCGAATTACACTTTTACAGCAATAGCTTCTACCAACACCGATAGGCAAGTAGACGAAGGCATCAGTATCGTACTGTATGGTTTGCTAGTAATGAGGAGACTATATTTCAATCATTTGCAAAAGGTACAATTTTCTCCCCCTATATAGTTTTCCATTTTCCTCAAAGCAAATAAATGGCTTTACACAGCCTATAAATTCTACTGTATTCAACTCACTTTATTGGAGTAGATATTCCGATAACGCAGAAGAGTAGTATGACGGAAAGCGGTAAAACAAACAATATAGTCTCTAATATAATAAAACAACTGTATTATATAATAATAATAATAATCTGTTTGCCTTTAAAAAATATTGCTTTTAAACATATTAATTTACTAATACTTTGCAATTCTTGGATACTTGATTTTATTTATCACTATCGTGAAAGTTATAAAATTATTTTCAACACATTTATATATATATGGCTTAGTTATTATGATTTTGAAAAGTAAGTGCCATAACCAAAAACCTGATTCGTTCATACGATGAGGATTATATAAAATAAATAAATCATCCTATTTTAAATATGATTTCAACACAAACATCAGAAAATTAAATTGTAAATAATATAGAAAACTAAGTGGCTATTAATATTTGCGTTTGGAAACTATTTACTAGGATTATAACCAGGTGAAAAATTGCCCAAGCCAATATGATTGCTTGTCCAAGCCACAGGTTTGGTATGCATATGGTAAAACCAAAAGACAGCTTAGAGGTTTTGTGATTCTTGATTAAATCTACAGTTCAAGACCAAAATTTTAGATAAATTAATCACTTTTTATGAAATCTGGATTTTAATTATTGCTATGAAAGAAGCATCTAGACATTCAGAAACTAACTTACAGGGACTGGCACTAAAAAAATTAACATGAGGACTGGGATCATTGCATTTTTAAACACCTTATAATATTCTACATAATAATGAAAAACTCACACTTTAATACATAATATTATTGAAACAAATGTATTAATAAATATTCTAATGATATTGTAGCTTTTTAAATTTTAATTTAAAAAAAGGAAAATTACAATAATATTAAACTATTACAAAAACATAAATTTAAAAGACTTTTCTTCCTAGAGTTTTTCCTTCAATTCATATTTTTATGTATAATAGCGACCACCTGTGAATAACAACTACAGTCAACTAAAGCAAAGTGATAGAACTTTCAGACACANTCATATTTTTATGTATAATAGCGACCACCTGTGAATAACAACTACAGTCAACTAAAGCAAAGTGATAGAACTTTCAGACACAAGATATCACTTACACGGACTATGCAATGTAAACATACGGTAGCAATGAGCCCGACGTATGACATCACGAGTGATGCTGTTGGGTATGCACAACATTCCTGCATGGCGCCGTTTAAAACGCTCGTATACAAGATAATATATATTGTTTAATGTTTGATGACATCATACTACGCAACAGGAACTGGCTTGAGGAATACTTAGAGGAATTCTGGCCTAATTACCTTTAATTAATAAAAAAAAATTACATTTGTTAAGTAAATGCTTTTATTGGGGATAGATTTTCGGCCCTGTGGAAGTATTGGGGTGTGCATCTCGGATTTATAATACCTACCATCACATAAGATTGTGAGTTTTATTACTTAAATTACGTGATGAGGATATTTACGAAATCAGAAAACATAATAAATAAATAGGAATGTGTATTGTGTAAACGCATTTGTGTGGAGGGAGAGTAGACAAACAATCAGTAAAGACCAATCTGAGTACACCCGACATTGATTGGAACTCCAATATTCTCGTCATCAACAGTCCAATATATCGCACGTGTAGCGACTTAGACTATTTGGCCACCGAAGCCAGAAAGGCTAGGCAGTTATAACTAATTAAATCTAATCAGAGGAAGCCCCTAACGTTAAGGCTTTAGAAGAAGGTTCTAGCACGAAACTAGGAGATATTATTATTATTATTATTATTATTATTATTATTATTATTATTATTAGCACCGCGTCTTACTACCCGTTCGGGTTATACGCAGGGGAGATATTGAAGATTGTTAGGAAGAAAGTCAATAAAGTATACAGACAGTGAAAGAGGTGTTGTAGGATTTCAAAACGGTTCTAACGTTTATTGAATGTATAGGCAGGGTGAAATTGAGGGAGAAAAGACGTTGAGTTGATTGTATAAAGAGATATTGACAATGAAATCACAGAGTGTGCAACTCAAGTGTATTTTTTTAAATGAAATATTTTGGGCTCAATGGCTTAGACCACGTGACTACTGGGAAGTGCATCTCTAAACCTAGTAAACCAAGAAAATCTAATCTTAAATAAGTAGTCTTGTACATCCTAAGTGTTTAGAAAATAGTCTTTATTTTTACATCCAAAGTGAGCCTAATACATTACATATTGTCACTATACCCCATGTATTGTAGGAGTGTAGGTATGTAACAGCTAGCAAAATTTACCAGATCTACTCTCATGTATCCATTTGCCAAACCATATGACCTGCAAGACCATGTGTTGATTTGTTGTCACCTTTGGGGATCAAAACTTTCACAACAAACATTTTTCTCACCTATGTTGTTCTTTCAACAATTTTATACATCTTCTGTTAGCTGTCAGTTACCAATACTCTTATTGCGAAGGGACTCTATCTATTTAGGTAGCTAAAAGACCAAGAAACATAGAGAGCAAAATCTTGGTGTTAAGCAAAGTTCTTTGGAAAACCTACTTTGAGCTTGAAGGATTAAAATACGTGGGGGCTGGTGAAGAAGGATACCAAATGAAGGACCGTGAAAATCTTAAAATTTGTATAATTGTTTAGGGAAACTAGTGAATGTGCACCTCAGTTAATTATTTTACTAATTATATAAAAATGAAAAGTTTTCTCTCATTTCGTTTGTTTGTCGCTCACCCACGGTAAAACCACAGTACCGGTTATGCTGGTAACATTTCTAATGGATATATCTTGGAAAGTCCGGTTAGCATAAAGGTTAAATACCAAATTACGCCCCACAATTTGTTTCAAGATAGTGATTAAAAAGACTTATGTTCATGCCTATGTTTATTGATTTTTCATTTGACCTACTTTTAATTTCATATATATATATATTAGACATTTTGGCCATCTTAAAACAAATTGTGTTTATAGAACACTAAGGTTTAGCCTGCCAGAGCTATTAGCTTATAAACTGTGGTACTCTCGACAATGGTAACCAATAATCAATCATCATACACATAATCAAAAATGTGTATTTGTTTATTTGTACGTATATGTGTGTTGGTGTGATTCTGAGTATGATTGTAGGCACTATAATTCCAAAACCAATATAATTATACAACTTAAGTCATACTAGTATGATATGAAGTGTTTCCTGTTTATTTGTTGCTCAATCACTTCCAAGCCAGTGTAGAGGTCTACATCTAGTAGATAAGGAAAACTTAAAAACATGCCAGGAGTGGAATGGGACTACTCCAAACACTCAAACAAATCATAAATATTTGAAATTTCTATGTTGAGGTTGGTGAAATCGGGGGATTTCAGAACTTCCAAAACTTAAATAAAAAACCACTTTTCACTTTGGTATAAGATTTAAATGTGT